>APFE030730669.1:372-57708 GCA_000404065.3 Pinus taeda
ATCAAGCCCCTCTGGCTCTGTTCTTAGGCACCTACCGGATCGATGTCCTCTTTTCTCCATCTTGCTTCGAATATCTTCGCACAGAGAACTAACAGCAGCTACAATTCAAAAACAACTTCGGCTTTGGAGTGCAGGCTTGCTTGCAATGATCCCTTTAAATGAAAACTCGGGCTTCTTTGCATTTTTTAAAAAAAAATCTCATCATACAGCAAGCATGTTTACGCACCATGAATACACATTATGACACAACCATACCTCATAAAATCTCTTAGAATGATTGTCATGTGCGTGATCCTAAACCTGATGGTGGAATGATAACCTATCATGACCTTGAGAAGACATCAACTGACAAAATGTGGACGGACCTAATGACTCATCTCCCCAGACTTGACATTTCAAGAAAACGCGCTACAAAAACCCCGAATCCCCGATTTCGTAGCGCAGACAATTATGAATTGACAAAACGCGCTACGAAATGGCTGGTAAGTGATACGTTGCGAAAAGGTGGAAACATCATTGCACAGCTAAATTGGCCAATCAGATTGCGCTGCGAAACTGCGCAAAATACAAATGACGCAAACAAGACAAGACATGCCTTAAACAATAATGATAGAGGGTATCTAACGGTTTTTCACAAGGACTCACATCAATACCTTTTGAAATTCTAATTTCAAAGTGACACACATAGAAACCTATTCACTTAAACAATTTTTTTTATTTTATATAAAACTTTGGACATACGTGGACTGTGGTTCTAAGTGATAACAATATCCACCATAGTTCATTCCCCTAAACCAGTTATTCATCAGCTTCCTATCAAACCAAACTCCTCAACCTCATCTGGTTCATCTCCATCCATTTCAAGCCCTTCCTCAAGCACCACTACTTTGACCCCTAGTCAAACCAGAATCTCATCCATGGCAGAATGATATGCACCTTTGGTTTTACCATCACAACTCCATGCCATGCCCCAAGATTACCAAAGAAAAATCTTTCTATTTGATGCTACTGGTCACTATATTTCCCAACAGCATGTGAACAAAATGATTGACTATTTTGAATTGCATGAGATTGATGAATATGGTGTCCAAATGAGGTTGTTTACCCAAACATTAACTAAGGAAGTTAAGAAATGGTTCAAAGCTTTACCTACTAATCATATTGCAAAATCAGCTACTTTTTATAGATTATTCATTAATAGATGGGAAAGAAAGAAAAACCCTCTGCAAATACTTTCTGAATATGATAACATTAGAAGATCTCCTAATGAGTCAGTTCAAGATTATTGTACTAGGTTCAATAGCATCTACAATGTAATCACTCCTAATATTAAGCCTCCACCAGACCTAGCATTAATCAAATCCCTGATGGTTTTGATACTGATATATCATACCAATTAAGAGAAAGAAATCCTAAAACATTGGAACAAATGCAAAGTAATGACGTTAGTGTAGAAGCCAATCTATTAGCTAAGAAAGTTAGAATAAAAAATGAAAAAGAAGTGTTATTAAAGAGGAAAATTCAACTTTTGATGCTAAAATAGATAGTTTAGAAAAGAGTGTACAAAGAATAATGGATAGATTAGAAAACGTGGAAAGAAAAAATCAGCAGGAGAATCAACAACCACCCCCAATAAGAAACCCCAACTTTAGGAAGAATCCTAACACTAGAAAGAATGCTATACCAGATCAGCAAATTAGGCCACCCTTCTAGGAAAACTATGCTGAGGGTTCACAAAACCATTCCCCATCTTCCTCCTGCTTCATTTCCTAATGAAATCTCTATTGTTAATAATTTAAGTGATGAAATATGTCATAGAGAAAGGAGGAAAGTTTTCCTACTTTCAAATCTCTCATACATCCTGGTGAAATTAGAAAACATAAGAATCAAGTTGATAAAACACTTCTCCCTATTGATGACATCCAACTTGAGCTCGTGAAATATCTTCAAAATATATTCATGAATATCCTCATATTATGCTCCCTCATTCACTTATTTTCAATGACCTAGGATCTCTCTCAAATAATATTGAAGCTACAAGCAACTCATCCTAGCATATCATACATGTTAATCCCTTGATTCCTCAAGTTGTCACTAATGTGCAGGATTTGAGTCATGAACCAAACTTGGTTGGAATTGATGTCTCTTCACTTGATTCTTTTCATCTATTGTACCTTAATTTATTTGATGAATCTTCTACACCAGTGATTTCTTCAAACCCTTTAGATCTTCATCCTGCTAGTTTCGGTTGTGATCAGGTATTGTAGAATGTTGTCTCAGAATTAGAAGATGAATATATGGAATCCCTTGTGTATGACATTTTCAATTTAAAATCTTTAATAGGTGAAGAGGAAGATTCTACATCCCAAAAAGTTCAAGGAATCTCTCTAGTCGATTCATCATCATTCTTAATACTTGAATAATTTCATGTGTTAGATGCTCAATCCGATCAAATTATGGGCTTTGATCACTGTCATGCTATCAATAATATCTTCATCAATATTTTTGATGATAGTTTTTTATATTCACTTGTTTATCTCGCTAAGCCATCGAAATATGATGATCGATCTTTTGAAAGTTTAGGTACTTGTCAAGAAGTTGAGGAATTTCAGCTTCTATTTATGGTTATGTCAAGTTCTCACGATCTTGACAAGATCCCTAAAATATTTTATTTAGGGTTTCCTCCCATGATTCCCTTCTCAACATCATATCACCAAGTGAAGGCTCATTTTTTAATGATTCTGATATCACCACCCTCTGTACTCTAATTTGTGGATTGAAGAGAGTACGCTAACCATTTTTTCAAACCTTTTGGATTCTTGCCTAACTGGTCTAGATTGTGATTAGTTTCCAGTTCTTGTTATCTTACATTCCACTGTATGTGAGGGGACAAATCACCTGATTCCTCTCTGTTATGAAACTCAACTGGTTGATTCATCCCCATCTTGGAAGTCGAAACAATCTTATATGATGAATAACCAATCTAGAAATGTTGTAACATCTGGTCAAACAAGTGATTTATTCAATGATGATTTTGATGACACAGCTAATGATGACCATGTGCATTCATCTATTTATCTTATGAAACAACTAATATTTGATGATATACCATTTGAGATTTTAGATGTTTTTCAAGACGACGAGGCACTTCAAATTTCGTTGATGGTTATGTTAGGTCCACTTATCCTTGACAAATTCCATGAATAGGATCAAATTAGGGTTTCTGGTGAATGCTCTTTTTTGGGATATTTTTTCAGTTTGTAGGTTGGTCATCTTAAATATCATGATAGGGTTGCTGATTGTATTGAAGAATATTATTTGGAAAATTTCTCTACAAGTAGACAACATCTTATCTCTCTTGTGCTTGATTTATGGTTAATAACAAATGAATGCATACTATAGAGAAACATCTAGGGTTTTTAAGTTTATAATTTTGTTTACCATGATAGAGTTGCAGCTTCAATAAAATGATATTTTTTGGCATGCTTTCCTACTAGGAGATGTTACCTTTTTATTCTTGTGCATGCTTTTTATTCTTGTACATTTTGACATCTTTGTTGTTGCGGGTTGGGAACTACTGTGATGGCTACACTGGAAGTTTGAATTCACATGACATGATCCCCTCTGTGATTAAAATAGGGTTTTAGGTTTAGTATAGTTAGGATTCACTTATTAGGGTTTGTTTGTTAGGTTTAAGGTTTAGGCTAGTTAGGGTTTATATATGTTTTTGTTGTATATTCTTTATTGAGGTAATTAGTTTTCTGCATGAAATTATGTATTTATCTTGCATTCATATTCTTACATTGCTCATGATTACATTCCTCTTCTTGTTCTTATCACTATCTACTCCTTGCATCACATTTTCTTGCCATTGAACTAGGATTTGATTTGTTCTCTATGTTGCATGGCATTGCATCAGCCTTCACAATCCTTGATATATGCTTGATCCCTAAAAACCTTGTATGCCGAAATAAGATTATTTTATGCATGTTTGCACATGATGAAACCCTAGAAGAGATCCTCTAGTCTCATTTCCCAATGCTCAAACCTTAATCCAATGGTTGCATGTGGTTGTGATGGCTTCTCCAAGAGGCAACCTCTCATAGTTCTAATTATCGAAAGTGCATCCTCAACATGTTTCCTATGAATTCGACTCATCACTAAGGAAAATACGAATAGGTGCTCATGAGGAACCCTAATTAGTTAAATGACCTATATATGTAACTTGCACATTGTGTTCAACATGGTCCTGAATGTTTCAAAGGTATGTTTTTAATATTCACCTCTTAATCAGAGATGGGATGTAGAAGTGTGGCATCAGAGAAAAATCTAAAATCAAAATACCTTTTAGTTATATCAAACAAGAAAAAAATTATCTTTCTCGTAAAATAAGTGGGGATCCCTCATCTACCCTCGCATAATGAACACCCAATAAATTATCTTTATGTGAACACTAAAGAAAAAATCAATCAAATAAAGGGTAAAGGATTGAGAAAGTCTTCCTACATAGAGATCTTATGCAAGCAACTTCCTCAGGGTACTAAGTAGGCCTACTGGTAGTGAAGCAATGCTTTTGATTTCATGAGCGACTCCATTGGGGTACTTAATAGTGTTGAAAAATGTGCAACAAGAAATGCTAAATTTAGAATCTGCTAAAAATAACATGTCTAAAAATAGCAGTTTGGCCAGTGAGGTCATTAGCCACATTGGGTGAGAGGTGAAACTGCTAAAATAGAAAGTTCTAAAAATAGCATTTCTGGGTCCCTTCCTATTTATAGCAGTCCCTAGTCTATCTATAGGAAGTAAAATTAATTTTGGTCATAACATGATCCGGATTTAGTCAGGAACGCAACAAATTACAGAGATAACCATAGACACAAAGATGCAATGGAAATAATACTTCATTTCATTAATGGAAAATACTGAAACATGCTTACAATCAGAAATGGAAATAAACTAGCTAGGGCGATGGTAGCTTATCTCTGAGAAGAGTTGCGATGGCTACATGCCTCTAAACTGTGTTACAATGAGGCTCGAAGGCCTATTTATTGTTGAGAAACAATGAAAAACCCTTAACATTCCAAAACTTAACCCTAGCAGATGAAACGCCAAACTGTGGGCCCCATTTGGGGGTAAGTTGGTACATCAACTTCCCGGGGTCGTAACTTTAGCATATGATCTCCGTTTGACGTGTACAATAGCTCATTAGAAAGATCTATTCGAGCACTATCATTGTTGGAACGAGAAACACGGTCCATGTTCCATGGACCTGTGTTGCCCCCAGATTCCCCAAAAAACGTCGTTTAGGGCCTAAAAATGGCTCTGGAAGTTCAGGACCCGAAAAACTGCTAAAAATAGTAAGTTGTGCTACAATTAAGGAAACTGAAAATGCTGATAAAGGCAATGGTGGGGGTCCAGGTGGACTTGGCAGGTGGCCACCAATATCCACCTGGATCATATTTGGAATGTTTTGAGTGACTGTTTCAATTTGAGTTTCAATGAAGGTTATATCTACAATTTTTGGGGTAGAAGTCTCCGGTGTTCCTCTAGGGAGGATTTGTAAAATTTTAGTGACAGGAGCTATTGGGCACAGGGTCCCCCAAGGCAATTTTTGGGGCTTAAAGCCCAGATTTTGACAAAATCTGATGTAAAGACTCTGTGTTTTGTGGCATGGAGCGTGAAAATTGTAAATAAGTCATAGGGTTGTCCAACCTCATTTTTGTAATGTAATGTTGGCTTTAGAGATCTACCCATGGTTCACAGAACATGGGATTGTATAAATAGAGCAAGGCTCTAAGTTGTAAATCAGTTAAGTGAATTGAAGTTAGTAAGATCTAATGATCAATAATTGAGTCCTATCTAAGCATAGAGTTGATTCTTTGGGTTGTAGAGTAAGAGAAGGCTCTGTAGCTGAGTGCGCAGAAGCCTAGTAGTCCGCAGCTGAGTGCGCGAATCCCTGCAGCTAAGTGCGCAGGGCAGGTTGATTTTGTAACCTTTGGAGAAGTAATAAAGAGAATTTTTACATCATTTATGTGTATCCTTTTCCTATTTTGGGCATTGAATGTGTCGGATATAAACTACATTTCTATTGTTTATATGATCCACAAACTTATATGAATGTGTTGATAAAGTGAATATAAGATAAAGTATCTATTTACGTGAAGATAACTAACTATTATAAGAAGATAAGTAAGCTACACTGTGTAACTTGGGGAAGTAGCACAGATCGCTGCTAGGGCAGCGTAGAATCACCTCAGCCCTTGGTTAGGGTTGTGCGAAGGCGATTATAATATATCATGAAGGCCTCACAAGTTAGGATAGTACATGAAGCGACCTACATGAAGGTGTTCACAGTTGGACTAAACTAGCCCCTCAGACATCTGAAGGGTGCGAAAACTTGGTTCCAATATCCCCCCATACTGCTTCAGGTGAGACCTTAGTTTGCACTCCGTGGGATGTTGCCGAAAGGGTCAGTAGTACAGGTATTTGTTTGGCTAATTAACTCTGCACTTGGATCAGGCCCCATCAAGCCAACAAATGGTTTTGTTGCTCGGACTGGAATTTGCATAGAGATGTCTAAGGTCATATCACTAGAATCCAACTAAGAAGGAAATTGAAGGTTGGTTGGACAGGAGAATTCGCAAGTTCACGGTGCAGGAGAACAAGAATTTGCGACTGACAAAAGAAGAGTGGTTAGACTGCTACCTATACACAGAGATCCACAAAATCTTTTTTGCATCTTTCCCTACTAAGTTGTACAAGTGGATCGCGAAGCTAGCAGATAGCTAAGGAAGGTGGAAAATTGACAATCCTATTGTGTGGACCCTAGAGTTGGTGCACACTTGGAAGCATTGGAGGATAAGATCATGCAGATTGTTGATCACTAGCTCAGTCGGATTATAGGAGGATTCATTATTGAGTTCGTGGTAGATACTTCAACCAGATATAGCGAAGCTGAGCGACGCTTTCTCAAAGGACCATGAGTTAAGTACGTAAAGTATTTGAATACTTGGATTAAAATGCTATTGTGTGAAAAGAGGGCTTTGAAATTACCTTGATGTTCGGATCTGCGCGAAGTGGAAAAACCTACAGAAATGAAGGAAGTAAGGAACCAGAGAATAGCCCTTTGATTTCACCTCTGTGAGGGGATGAGGAAGAGCTCGCGAAGGTATCGCCATGAAGTGTGATCAATTTGATAAGACAGCGGATTCCACACATACTGTTAGGTTCCTATACCAATAGGAGTCATAATTTTGAATGACTAAGTTTAAGCCTTGTAATATTGTACATACCTTTGTTTTCTACAAATTGTTTCTGTATTATATGAAAAAGTTAAAAAATGTAAAGAGGGTATGTGCTAAAATAAAAATCAAGGGACAAAAAGAAAAAGAGAAGGTCAAAAAATGAGAATATATGAACCCAAAAAACAAAAAGAGACCATGAAAGTGAGCAAGTCTAAATTCCACTACTATTTACTTTTATGCATAATAATGATTGTGTGCAGCTTGTTATTCATGCCACAATCCATGTTAATCAAACTGTTTAAACTTGATTATATTATGCTTTTAATTTTATGTTTATAGTTAGAGAATAAAATCTGACCAAACAGTTTAATCTTAGCAGATCATTAGATAGGTAGAGAAAATAAAAAGAGCTCATCAGTTTAATCCGAGCCCTTGGATGATATAAGGTTAGAAATAGATAGTTTGTTTTATTAAAGAAAATATATAATAAGGGTTTTCTAGCCTAAATGCACCCAAATAAATGAAGAAAAAATGTCATAATTGGTAAATGGGTAAGTAGAAGAAAGGTTGCTGAAGTATAAAGTTAATTGGGTCAAAACACATGCATAAGGCTTAGACACATATTTCAATATGTATGATCAATTATGGAAGAAAAAACAAAGGTTTGCAAGTTAATGTGATTAACTCCCCGACATTCATTTTTCCCCTTACTTACTAATTTCCTATCCACAAGTATGTTCTAGCACTTTAAATCCTTCAATTCAAAGAGGCTCAGAGCATTTCTCTGACTTTTGGTGGGATTGAACCCTCAGCTCAATGACTTAAGGACAACAAGTGATAGAATCCTCTTCATAAAATTCATCTTCCCCTCATTACCCTAATAAAACACCTTTTCCTAAGGTTAAAACTCTTTTGCCTAGGAAAAGTAAAAACAACTCCATGTTAAAGCCCTTTTCATTCAAGAAACCCATAAAACATCTTATCCTAAGTATTGAGTATATGTAAATAAAGCACACAAATATTACATTTAAATTTATACTCAAAGATATATTCACTCCGCCAAATTCATATTAATTTTTAACTTTATTTTATAGTTCCCCGATAAAACCTTTTCCTGTATATTAATTAATTCCCACAAGAAAATACCCCCAACCCTTAGTTTTAATAAAAACTGTACATTTATCCCTTATTCTGAAAAAACAAATAAAACCCATAATTAAACCCCACCCAATCAACTAAGCCCATGATTAAGTCTTAAATTAACCACAAACCGTCAGGGTTTAAAGCCTTGGCCCCCCTGAAACCCATGCTCTTATCACCTGCGCACCTCCCTCGCCCAACTATCGTTCGATCATCTTCCCCTTCATCCAATGGTCTACAGCCATATCGGCTGCGCCTGATGACTGACCATTACCCGCCTGATAAAGTGGTTTTCTCCAACCCCCTGACTACTACGTGTCACGCTCTAGAGTAGATCACATGACCGCTCCGAAATACCGCCCAACCTCCATAAGTAGTGCAATGGCCTGGGAAACCGCCTCCCTGCTCAACCCACCAAACCACCTACTGTTCATTCATAAAATTTGCTGCCAAAAAGTAACCGTTGCTCCATAAAAAGGATGAGAAGCCCTTTTTCACCTTTTTTTGCTCATTTTCTTTGTGAACCTCTATGAACCAATGTGATTCCTCCAAACGGAAAATTCACCAATTGATCTCTGAATTCACTCCTAAAGAAAATTACAGAGACCCCAATTAAACTCTCAATCCATACTAGATCCATTCAAACCTCTGCAATTGCCATGAACTCCAAATTTGCAAATAATTCACCCAATTCCAGGTATTTCACCACGAATTACCACTCACCCTTTCAAATTTGGAAAACGTTCAGCCTATGAAGTATTTTAATATAGTAAAATTAATTGAAAAATACTTTAAATCTAAAATCCCACGACCAAACCCTCTGGAAAATCCCAGTTTCAATGAAAAACCTCTGAATTAAAACTTTAAAGCCAAATTTAAATCCACAAGAACTAAATTATGGCTGCCCCTGTTTCCATGGAGTTAGACCTATCACAACTCCACATTTAGACCTGGACAACCTTCCCTTGGTTGGCAGGGATCTCCAAATTAAGGATACATCTACCCAGACCCTTCGGCTTGAAATCCATTTTTTAAGTAGGGACATATACCTCAACCATGCTGATGATATTGGCCTTTGGGAGTCCAATTTTCCCAAATACCAGTTCCCAGAGATACATGTTTTCCCTGAAATTGTCCACCAGTGCCATGCCTGTTACATTCCCAGCTTGAGAGCTATTATGTCCCCTGACCAGGAGATTTTTTTCACCATTACAACTAATTCCATTAATGAAATATTGCAAATCCAACCAGGTCAAAACCTAACCCCACTCTCCATTGGGGATTTGCTAGACCAATACTCCAAGTTGAGTCTGTCCAAGTTAGCCCAAATATTCTAGACATTCATTGTAGAAGAGAGGTATATTCCAAAATATCACCCTCCATATGTTTCTGCCATGTTCTTTGAAGGGGGAAAACAAATCATCACCATGATATCATGTGTTCTTGGTTGCATTAATGATGAATTTTTTGATGAACTTGTCCTAGCCTTCATGTCAATTTATACCCTAGGACAACCTCTTGTTGTTTTGTACAATTATGCTGAGTTCATAGCTGAGAGAATGCATGAATAGTTCACCAGGATGCACAATGAGAGAGTGTTTAAATACTCATCTATCCTCTACCATATGTTCCTATACTATCAACCAGACAGATTTCCTTTTGCCCTTCAGAAGCTGGATACCAAAGGCCAACCCAAGTCTGTCATTTTTTGGACCCCACTGTTCCATAAGTTTCAGTCACCATATACCTATTCAGATTTCATAGATTCTTTTGTTCATCTAGTCATGACTATGCCAAAAGGAAGCCCTCCACCCAAGATAAGTCCAGAGATCAAAAGGTTCCTTCAATTGTCCAAACAAAGAAAAGTCGGAGACTGGTACCTTTACCAAAACCACACATACATAAGAATTTATGGTTGCCACCTTGCACCATATAAACTACCCAAATACCTCCCCATGAGGTTATTTGCTCTAGAGTACTATAGACAAATAATGAACTCTGATGAGATAAATTTTGTCTTGGCCAAGAAAAGATCACAATTCAAAGTAGAAAACCAGTTAGGCTCCTTCATCTGCAATTCTAGAGAGGCAGGGGAGGAGGCAAACCAAATTTTGCAGCAAATGAAGTTCCAAAGGAGTTTCATGTGGAGGTATGACCCTCAAGAATTTATGACTAGATTGAGAAAGAAGGCCAAGTTGGGACCTTATATTCACCACCCCATACTAGAGACAAAGATATGCCAATCAATCTGAGTGGGTGGAAAATACTCTTGTAGACAGAGACAGTACAAAGGTAGATGTAGAGAATACCTTATGTGACTTAGAAAGATAGTTTGATGAGATCTCATTTCTACAGGTACCCGAATAGAAAGAAGCAGCCATGAGCACCCCTCCTATCATGTAGACTCCTTAGAATGAGGAAAAGAACCCTAAAAGGCCTAGGGAGGAACCCTCAAGTTCAGGAATGGGCACATCAAATATACAATATAACACCAGTCAGACCAAAGGACCAAGGCCAAATCCTATTTCAGAGCAGGAAGACACAGAAGGCTTAGTAGAAATAACTGATACTGAGCTAGATAGAAGTAAAGGCATAGGTCCATATGAGGAAACACAGAGGCCATCCACATCACAGACCTAGATTTAGGAAAGGTAGCTAAGTGTATAAGTATCCTCATTTAGTAGGCCTGTTGATAAGGATAAGGATATAAAAGATAGATATAAAGAGATCAAGATGAGAAATGAGAAACTAAAGGCCCAAACTTATGCTTAGTATCTCAAACTCACACCTACTAATCGAACCAAGTTGATGTCTTCTTTCGACATCAAAGAAGGAAAACTACAGATGTCCTTCATAAAGCCAACTGCACAACAGCCAAGGACATCAACAGATTATAAGAGAATTGATTTTGAAGTGATGGCAAGGGATATTCATCCCATAGACCAAATTGAGTTTCATAAACAGGCTGGAGAAATGATATACTCCACCCTCATAGGTAAAGCCATACCTTCTCATCAGTTACATAATTCATTGAGTAATATCTCCGCTCAATATCAATTAGAGAAGGCCTCCTCATAGGCAAATGATACTAGAATCAAGTCTTTGGAAGACTTAGTGATTGAATTGGGACATGATCCCAAAGACATTAAAGCCACTGAGTAGCTGATTAAGAAAAAGAACAATGTTGAAAAAACAATTGAAAATACCGCAGCTATAGCGTCCCCAAACACTGGAAGTCTTAGAGAGCCAAACCAGAAATGAAGAGTTAATGGACCTAGTCATGAAATTGAATGATCAATTAAGGGAGAAAAAGAAGGAATTAGACACTTTAATTCAATTAAAGCAAAGTGATATTGCCACTACATCTACAAATGTCATCCCAATGGTCTCAACAACACTCCCTTCAACACTGGTAGCCTCATTGGCTCCCATAGCTCCATGCCTACAACAAAACCAGTTTCAACGGAGTATACATCAGCAGCAGGTGCATCATGGGAAGAAGTAGCAAAGTTGATCAGATCCATGGAGGAAATGTCTATTCAGGATACAAAACTGAACAAACTGAAAGAAAAGGTGACAAACTTGGAAACAAATTGCAAGCTTGCCAAGATCATGCACAAGGAAGAAGTGTAGAAAGCTGCCAAAATGAATGAAATATTAAAAGCCATGGAGAAAGATCTAATACTAAAGGAACCCCTTGGGCAAGCCAAGGAACTATTATGGCCCATTCTCATTGACTCTGTCAATGATATTTGGCCATCCATTCAAGTGATTTTCGAACAGATAGATCTGATAAAGATAGCTACAGAAGCTATCCAAAAATTCAAGGAAGAACTAGGAGACAAGCTTGAAGATGCTACTAGACTTATCCACTTCCTCAATAGTAAAAACAAGTATGAAATTTAGGAATTGGATATAGAGGATAGCACACAAACAATTTTGGAGGTAAGAAAGGTCCTTTCCAAGAGAAATTTAACGTTAAACTTGGCTGTGATTCAAACCATTTCACCCCTCTGGCCTAAAGACCTGCACTTTACTCTGCTAGCTTGCCCTCTAAACATTCCCTTTAGTGAGTTGATCCAGTCCGGCTGCCCTTCCGTTGACTCCATATCCCAGTGGTCTAAAGACATCATTCTATCCATCTGTTTTAAGGATCCCATCATCCAATCTTCAATACATATCAAAAACCCCCTGAACATTCAGAACTAGCCTAAAATCCTAGCAAACAAAGCTAAATCATATAGAAAGAGCCATCTCCGAGCTTAGGTTGGCTAGAGCCTATTCCCAAAAGTTGGTTTGTGGTTACCTCGACCATTTTATTTGTTCTAATAACTTCTAGAGAAAATTCTGAGTGTTAACATAGTGGCGACCATACTGGGGACATCGAATCATCAGTCTTAATAAAGCTTTAAGAAAATTCTAAATCTACATTCTGAGCTTCTTAAAGTCATTTGGTAGAATTTATCTTAAAAAAAATTCACAAAAACAATTAAAAATTTTGAAATTCTGGCTTCTAGGAAGACTCATTTTACTAGGGCTAATCCAGATCCAAACCCTACCCCAGTAGTTGATAATCCTAACCTAATTTTAAGAAAATCCAAACAAGAAGAAAGTTCAGTAAGCCAAATACCATTAGTTAAAGCCAGTTCATGTCCTGATGAGTGGTTATTATTAGAAGAAATTCCCTTTGATGTGCTATTTGAACATTCATTATTTAGAACAAAATCCAAAAATGCACTCAGTGAAATTGTTCTAGATCCTAATTTTATTACAGACCTTGAAGTTCAACAGGCCAACAATCTGTTAGGCACCTATAATACTAGTGATTCCCCCATTACTATTGTCATTGTATCCCTTATTGTTATTATTGTGCCCCTATTGTCCCCATATTGTTATTAGTATGCCCCCTAGAAACCCACTATTGTTATTTTTGTGCCCTTATGTTATTACTGTTATTTCGGCTTGATTATATAGTGACCGAGAAGAGTTCGGATTTACCACAGTGCTCATCTTTTTTATATCGACGTTTCGAGTCTAAAACCAGACTCATCATCAGGATAATTGTGCGGAGAAAAGAAGGCAGATGTTAGGTATAAATATGAGAATGGCTAGGTGTAAAAGCAAACTGGCCGACTTCTAACAATTTAATTTAATCATTTAATTTTAAATTTTATTTTGATTATTCTAATCCTTATTAATGCTAGTATTTTATGTTGCTAAGAATTGTAATAGGCAATTTTAATTTTTTATTTTCAATATTATATCATGTTAATTTTATTATTATATATATTTACTAATTATTATTTTATTTAATTGTTATTATTAATTATCATCTTAATTAATAGATTAATTAGTAATGTGAGAATTATTCTAACTGCTCTTTGTTGTTGTTAAAATTAATGCTCATTTATTCCTAGTTAGTTATTAATTAATACTTTTTATTACTATTCTTATATTACAAATGTATTTATTAATTATTGCAATTTTATTTTTAATTTATTGTTTATTATTAATTTTATTACTAACACCCAAATTTCTGTTATGATTAAGTTAATTGTTTATAAGTTTTTTAAATTTTTTATTATTTTCATTGGACTTGTTTTATTTAATTGTATTTCCTAAACTATATTAATATTTATAATATTATTGTTTTTATTATTAATTGTTGCTTATGCATACCTTTTAAATATAATTTGTAAATATTATTAATTATTGCTTATGTATTGCTTATGTATACTTATTAAATATTATTTGTAAATATTATTGCTTATGTATACTTATTAAATGTTATTTGAAATATTATTAATTATTGCTTATGTATTGCTTATGTATACCTATTAAATATTATTTGTAAAAATTATTAATTATTGCTATGTATACCTAATAGATAATATTTGTAGATGCTTACCATAGCATTAATTATATTTCATTGTTATTGTTAGTTAGTATTATTGCTTATATTAAAGTACTAACCTCTATTTGTTTATTATTGATATCCTTTTAACCTAGGCTACTAAAGAGGAGACGAGCTCACCAGACAAGGGTTATTAGAGGGGCAAGCTATAAAGCTGGCTGATCGAGCAACTCTGACCTAGTCACTGAGATCTACAGGGGTTAGCAAGGGGTTCCAGTTTCTGCTAATTTCCATTCCACCATCCCTATTAAAGTTCTTAGGATGTTTAATGATTTCAATAGCTTCTCTGACCTTTCGCTTGAAATGGTGGTCTTCATTGGCAATAACCTTGGCATCTTCAAGGCATATATGGTGATTAGTCTTACCTACATGCTCAGCTAAGGCTGAGGATCGGACCCTTTCATGGCGGAGGTCTGCGCTATGCTCTTTGAGTCTAATTCTTACAGATCTACCGGTTTCTCCTATGTAATGATCCCCACAAGAACATTTGATGATATATACCCCTTTTTGTTGAAGCTGTTCTTGGCTGTCCTTAACAGATCTCATTCTTTGCTTGATGGTGGACCAGGGTTTGAAATTAGTCTTGATATTCTTCTTGTTGAGGATTTTAGCTATCTTACCTGTGACACCTTGGATGTAAGGAAGGTAGGCATCAGAGGTGGGGGTGTCTTTGGTCTTGTTATTATTCTTCACAGATTTCGCTTTTTGAAATCCGCAAAGCCAGATCCGCTCTAGCAAGATTATCCTCAACTGCCTTCAAAACCCACCTGAAGCTGGCCACAACAATCAATCAAGACCTTTGGAAAGTCATTGATGCGTCCGCTGCACTGAAAGCCAACAAAATGAAAGAAAACGCTGAAGCCAAACACATTAAAAAACTGATGAAACTGCAGCAACGAGAGAGGAATAACACTAAGGAAGAAGGAAGGGCCTCAGCAATACACTGTCCCAAAAGTCCCAACGCAGAATACCACGGAGTCTGGGTTAAAAAGCAAGTAGCACGCCTTCCCAATAGAGCCAAAAGTGATAATACGCATACAAAAACGGGACAGTGTGGGAATGGTCAAAACAACGGAGAAATGAGCCCGCAGGGAGCACACTGGCATAAAGAAACGCAGGTGAATACAATAATGGGACAGCGTGGGACTGCAACGCAATGTATAAACAGCGGAGATGAAACAAGCCCACAGGGAGCACACTGTCAAGAGGAAACGCAAAGGAATGTAATAAAGGAACAGCGTGGGTCTTCAGAAACACAAGAACCCTCAACAATACACAGTCCCAACGCAGCATATCAATACAGCCCTCAAGAAACACGGGCAACAACGACAGGGCAGCAGGAAACTACAATTCATAGCAAGGAAACAAACACTATGACAGCCCCTCCGCGCACAGTTGAAGAACACATAGCTGATAAGGTGGACCAGCGTGCAGCTAATGCAAATAAAGTCATAAACACGCCATCGCACAAGGACATTCCTGAAGGTATCAATCCATACAGCAATAGGGAGGAAATAAATACATATGAAGCTGGAGCAGGCAACCCAAGGAGAGCCCATTATCCCAGGTACGCAGCTAATTTTAAATTAAATAATTTCAAATTATATAATTTACTAGCTAGTAAGCCCAATTTGAGCAATGAGCTAAATAAAATAAGCATAGAACAAAGAAATATGGATAGCAGTTTTAGCACCATTCAAGATAACAGGGTAAACATCAATAATATAGAAACTAACCCTAGTAACAGTAATAAAAAAGTAGTCAATATATCATCCTATGAGCTGAAGAATGAAGAAATGGAGGTCCTTAACAAAGGCCTTAATTTCGCTGTGGCCCCTAACAAAATCCCCAAGGAAGAAATCATTTGCAACCTTGAAGATGGAATCAAGGCGCTTAAAGACGATGACAAGGAGCTCATTAGACAAGAGGTTGCAGTTATCCTTAGAAAAGCAAAACCCCCCAAGAAAAACCTTAGCCTTGATCAGCTCAAAGCCCTAAAAAGTCTTAGGAATAATAAAGACATAGTAATTCTAAAAGCTGACAAAGGAGGCGCCATAGTCATTATGGATCATGAAGATTACATCAACAAAATGAAAGACCACTTATATAAGAGTGGCAGCTATAAGAAATTAGATAAAAACCCCATTTCCAAAATCATTAACCTCGTTAAAAAAGCCATTAAAGAAACCAGTCTCGATGATAAACTTAAAAAGAGATTAACCCCCAATAGTGAAATCACCCCCCGAATCTATGGAGCCCCTAAAATTCATAAAAAAGATTTCCCCTTAAGGCCTATAGTCAACACCATAGAGTCCCCCACTTATGAGTTAGCCAAGTATGTCGCCAGCATTCTATCACCGCTAGTGGGCAAGACTAGCTCTTACATAAAAGACTCCAATCAGTTTGTGCAATGCATTAAAAATACCAAGCTAGAACCCGGAGATAAAATCGTTAGTTTTGACGTAGTTGAGCTATTCACCAAAATTCCCCTAGATGAAGCCATTCAAGTAGTCAAAGAAGTAGTAGATCCCCAGACTGCTAAGCTAGCCGAAATCTATCTCCGCTCCACCTTTTTCTCCTTCCAGGGTGAAATATTTGAACAAACTTCAGGTGTCGTTATGGGATCTCCTCTCTCGCCAATCGTGGCAAACCTTTTCATGTAAAAATTCGAAAAGAAGGCCCTAGATTCTTATCCATTAAAACCCAAATCATGGGTCAGGTTCGTAGATGACACAAGTGTCAATTGGCCTCATGGCGAGAATGAACTAAGCAAGTTTCTGGACCACCTCAATAGCTTGTCTGAAGACATCAAATTCACCATGGAAATAGAAGAAAATAATTGCATTTCTTTCTTGGACATTCTTCTCATAAGAAAGGAGGATGGTTCCATAGGTCACAAAGTTTTTAGAAAGAAAGCCCATACCAATAACTACCTTCACTCTGATTCTCATCACCACCCTGCCCAAAAAATGGGGGTGCTGCAAACCCTCTTCACTAGAGCTTATAGAATCTCAGATATAGACCATGCTGAAGAAGAAATTTCATACTTTAAAAGAGCTTTTGCCAACCTAGGGTACAACATTAAAAGCATATATAAAGCCATTCAAAAAGCGAAATCTGTGAAGAATAATAACAAGACCAAAGACACCCCCACCTCTAATGCCTACCTTCCTTACATCCAAGGTGTCACAGATAAGATACTAAAATCCTCAACAAGAAGAATATCAAGACTACTTTCAAACCCTGGTCCACCATCAAGCAAAGAATGAGATCTGTTAAGGACAGCCAAAAACAGCTTCAACAAAAAGTGGTATATATCATCAAATGTTCTTGTGGGGATCATTACATAGGAGAAACCGGTAGATCTGTAAGAATTAGACTCAAAGAGCATAGCGCAGACCTCCGCCATGAAAGGGTCCGATCCTCAGCCTTAGCTGAGCATGTAGGTAAGACTAATCACCATATATGCCTTGAAGATGCCAAGGTTATTGCCAATGAAGACCACCATTTCAAGCGAAAGGTTAGAGAAGCTATTGAAATCATTAAACATCCTAAGAACTTTAATAGGGATGGTGGAATGGAAATTAGCAGAAACTGGAACCCCTTGCTAACCCCCGTAGATCTCAGTGACTAGGTCAGAGTTGCTCAATCAGCCAGCTTTATAGCTTGCCCCTCTAATAACCCTTGTCTGGTGAGCTCGTCTCCTCTTTAGTAGCCTAGGTTTAAAGGATATCAATAATAAACAAATAGAGGTTAGTACTTTAATATAAGCAATAATACTAACTAACAATAACAATGAAATATAATTAATGCTATGGTAAGCATCTACAAATATTATCTATTAGGTATACATAGCAATAATTAATAATTTTTACAAATAATATTTAATAGGTATACATAAGCAATACATAAGCAATAATTAATAATATTTCAAATAACATTTAATAAGTATACATAAGCAATAATATTTACAAATAATATTTAATAAGTATACATAAGCAATACATAAGCAATAATTAATAATATTTACAAATTATATTTAAAAGGTATGCATAAGCAACAATTAATAATAAAAACAATAATATTATAAATATTAATATAGTTTAGGAAATACAATTAAATAAAACAAGTCCAATGAAAATAATAAAAAATTTAAAAAACTTATAAACAATTAACTTAATCATAACAGAAATTTGGGTGTTAGTAATAAAATTAATAATAAACAATAAATTAAAAATAAAATTGCAATAATTAATAAATACATTTGTAATATAAGAATAGTAATAAAAAGTATTAATTAATAACTAACTAGGAATAAATGAGCATTAATTTTAACAACAACAAAGAGCAGTTAGAATAATTCTCACATTACTAATTAATCTATTAATTAAAATGATAATTAATAATAACAATTAAATAAAAATAATAATTAGTAAATATATATAATAATAAATTAACATTATATAATATTGAAAATAAAGATTAAATTGCTTATTACAATACTAACAACATATTAAATACTAGTATTAATATAGATCAGAATAATCAAAATAAAATTTAAAATAAAATAAAATAAAATAAAATAAAATGATTAAATTAAATTGTCAGTTGTCGGCCAGTTTGCTTTTGCACCTAGCCATTTTCATATTTATACCTAACATCTGCCTTCTTTTCTCCGCACAATTATCCTGCTGATGAGTCTGGTTTTAGACTCGAAACGTCGATATAAAAATGATGAGCACTGTGGTAAATCCGAACTCTTCTCAGAAACCACCCCACAGTAATCTGCAATCCAAAAAAGACTATCGTGTGAGAGTAGATAACGGAACATAGAAGGAGTTGCATGTGCTGAAGCAACAACTCAAGGAAGAACAGGGGCTACATAGACAAGAGAATGAGTTGTAGCAGGAATAGGTACATTAGCAGGTGCAACATGCACTCACTGATTGAACTGTGCCCGTACAAGTTATAGATCTATCCCAGTTGCTAACACAGAGCATACATGGTGAGACGTGTTTTTGATCGTATGCAAGGGAATTCAGTAGCATGTATGTTGTTGTGCGCACACATGCAATCCCACCCATTTAACACACTCACCGAGGCAAAGTCAAAAAGCAAGTCTGACTGGAGCTAAACATGCAATTGATAGTTGATGTGCATGACCACCAGCACACACTAGAATATCAACACGGACATTATCCATCAGTGTGTTGTTGGTTCAGTCGCACCCAAGAAGAACATGTGCATGCTAGCAGACGAGTTGGATGGAGGAGCCACACCAATGCACCCAGATGCAACAAAGGCAAGAGTTCGCTTCAACAACATGTCACCATGGAGCGCATGCACACCATCACTGATGACCAAGCTTTGCATCAGCACACCACCTTCGACCATCACAAGGATGTCAAAGAGTTGGCCTCATCACAACGGTCCTAGTGTCAACGATGTCTTGTATGGCTTGCTCAAGCCATTTTGTTGCACATGGGCACATGTGCATTGTAATGTAACGTCTTGTTAAGTGGAAGTTCAAGTATTGACAATTGGATGTAACAGTCATAGAGTTGTTGAAGAGTCATGAGGATAGATGAATGGTCTGAAAGGGGAATTTCAAGGGTCACCCCACCCTTTGCTATAAATAGAACCTCATAACTCATTTTAGAGGGCTTTGGTCAGCCAAGCTTCTGATAGGACTATCTTAGAGAGATCTTGGAAAATATTGTAATGAGCCTTGGCTTCTCCACTGTGCAGAGCTGGTATATATCTTTGGATGAGCAGGTGGTTGTGGCTGTAACATTCCACTGTCAGAACTAGTGGTTAGACATTAATGTATAGTATGACTGGAACTTACACTTATGTTGATGGTGCTGGATCCTCCAACATGTCAAGGGGATCTCCCCGATAAGAAGTCCCAATTAGACCTTAGACCATTTGGTGTAGGAGTCCTAGCAGTGGGTCATAAGGTAATGCCTTGACCGCGATGCCACACAAAGGCAAGTAATACGACTCTATAGTAGTAAGGGTGTGACCATTGTAGTGAGTCAAGGAAGGTGCATGAGAGGTTCAAACACAAAGGGGGTGAGATGAGTGTGCCCCTTGACAACCTATATCAGTACTCAGCTGGGAAGGGGACACATGAGTGAAGATGCATTAAAAGTTGGAGAGAAGAGCAGCTGAAACTCCAAAGTGATGGTTAGACCAACAACACATTTACAACAAGATTCATATAGTTGTGTACAAATAAGTTCATACACAAATACGTAAGTTAAACAACATATATCATTAAGGAAATTGGAACAATCCAACTACAATAACAACATATGCATGAAAATGTGTTGGCTCTTATTATATAAAGAAGTGTAAGTTCTAATCATGCAATACATCCATGTAAACCTACTAGCCCCATCAGTGAATCGTTACAACCACATCCACCTGCTCCTCCAAAGAGATGTACTAGCTCCATGTAGTGGAGAAGCCAAGATGCGTTACAACACTGGCTACGCTTTCTTCAAGATAGTCTTAGTAGAATCTTGGTTTTCCAAAAGCCTATACAATGAGTTATGAGGGATTATTTATAGCAAAGGGTGGGGTGACCCTTGACATTCCCCTTTGTGACCATTCAACTACCCTCATGACTCTTCACCTACTTTATGACTGTTACATCCATTATTGAGACTTGAATTACACTTTACATGACTTAACATTACAATGCACATGTACCCATGTGAACAATGGCTTGAACAAGCAAAACTAGACACCATTTTGACTCAGACAACTATAGAAGTCCAACTGCTCGACATCCTCATGTTGATACACAATAACATATTGATGCCAAGATTGGTAGTCCTTTATAGTGTTTGTGTGTTCCACCGTGACATCTAACCGTGCCTCCATAGCATTCGAGTACACTGCTTGTGCTCCTGTGTCCAACTCGTTCGAGAGCAGGTGCATCACTATCTTCAATGTGGCTGGACCAGCAATGTACTTGCGCATGATGTTTGCATTGATAGGAAAGTCTGGGCTGGTGGTAGTGTGCATCAACTCGTTGAAGTAGAAGTCAAGCTCTTGTCGGACTTGCTTCTTCATCTTCGTCTGGGTGAGAGTCCCAAGTGATGGGATCACATGTGTGTGCACTATAACATCCATGCTCTTGAATACTCATGCATGGGAAGCCTGTATGCTAGTGATGAGTTGCGGTAAGTCTTGATAGTTCTGGATCTCACTCCAGATACGTGCTTGCAGCTCGACCGCATTGGCCCTCATCATCTTTGGCAAGTGAAGCAGGGCTCCCTTATACTTCATCATCCAAGCTTTCATGTTATTTACAATAGCATGTATGTTCTTCAATATGCCCACTCTTCTCAAACATCATTGCTTCCATCCGTGGAGATGGATGAATGCTTGGTGCACAGTACCAAACTTGGAGTACAATGCTCGCATAACAGTGTCAAGGGACAATACTTCATCTAGTATTACCTTGCTTAGTTCAGATCGAGCAGACATTGTCACCAAGTCTCCTCCTTGCTTGTCTAGCTGTATATCTTTCACCATTCACTCATTCTCAGCTATGAGGAAATGGACACTTGAGCTAGTGGCTTTGGCATACACTCTAGTGGCATTAGCCAAAGCAGCTGGATGCTTATGCACATCAATCATGATCACTTGTTCTTCAACTTGCGTAGGAGATGTTTGGTCCTCCAGAGTCGGTACTCTTTGAGATTGCACAACTCTGTGATGAGATTCATCAAAGGAGATGATGTGCACCTATGCTTTCGATTGACCACTAAGGATATCAGTGCCTCCTTGGTCATTCGAGACTTGTTCATCATATGGATGCATTGAAGTGGGTGGGTTGACCTCTTTGTGGTGAGGCATGATGTCGGAGTCCTGTTCCAATTCCTGCTACTCCATGTATGCATCCAACTGTTCAATCACCTGTTCTATCTCATGAGAAAAGTCTTGGCCCTACGATGCTTCACCCTGCTCACCTGATGCAAGCTATTCAAATGAACCAACTACTTGTACAGGCACTGCTTCATCTGTATGCACATGATGCACCCCCTATTATATCTGCTTCTGTTGTGCTTCCTTCTCCTGTTGGAACATCTCTTGTTCTTTCTGGAATTTCTCCCTCAGCTCATGCAACTCCTTCTCTGCTTTTTCCATTCTCTTCTTATCCTTCTTCCTTCACGCAATTCACTTGTCGCGTTGTTGCCTCTTTTCCTGAATAGCCATCACTGCTTGTTCTACAAGTGGATCTACTCGAAACTTGTAGCTTTGCTCCTCCTCCATGTGGTCAACAATCTTCCTCTTCATTTTGTTGCGCACATGTATGCTTGGCTCTGCTACCTCTACTACTGCTTCTACTGCTACTATTGCTTGTGCTCTCCATGATGTTGCTTCATGTTTCTTTTCTAACTACTCTACATCAAATCCGACTTGTACATTTGGTCCGGAGGAATTGTAGAAATACCTCCATGAGTCTTACTTGACCCAATGAAATGCCCCATGGATCTAGTTGAATTGAACTCTCATGCAGTGACCCTTCACAATGCAATGTGGGTCATATGGGTTGAAGTTTCGGAGGTTGAACGAGTACTTTTTCATCTATTATGCTTCGAAATCCGCTTGCTTGATACTTCGGATCTCATATAACCCAATCTGCCATGGAAGAGTGGGCCAAGGTGCCTTCTTCTTCCATTGAAGTCTAACTGTCAATCCTGCTGAGATGTGATAGGCTACTTCTTGCATGACAAGTATGTCCAAGGCAACTTTGGTAGAACATGTGGAGGCTTCTCCGCACTAAACATTCAAATGAAAGTGTCGGATGGTGAGGCATGCCAATCTGCAATGCCTAACAATGCCTCCATTTCTTCCTTTGACATGTAGGGTGGATCCTGTTAGAATATCACCCTATATATTGGGGTGAAAATATGGTCGGATAGCCGTATGATTACTCCCTTGAAGCTACATTTGGACAACAGATTGAAATATGTGTTCACAATAGTCTTCGACAGTGACCATGCCCATTCCAAGCCCGGGAAATCATGTCGATCACTGACTACATCTAGGATGTAGGCGGACATGTAAATATCTGCATGCATACCCACGGGTGACTATCAAGCCCTCGTGACTTATTCCTCCAGCTGATGAGCCAGTATGCCGAACCAGTTGCATGGTCTTCCTTCTCTAGCTAGTTAGTCCAATGCAACCACTCAACTCTGAGGAAAGGTTTCAGTGCTCACTTGGCCACTCAGTTGACATGAGAATATGACCAAGGATTGTTACACCTACCTCAATATCTTTATCTTGTAGATCTGGTTTGGTGTCATCCTAAAATGAGCTGGCTCCTTTACCCAATCCCTTAGAATGTCTCTGGAGTTACCTCTGCTGCTGGGCAAGTTGAATGGAGGACTCATGGCAGTCACAAGCTCTCACATCCGATACATCTCATAATAATCTCATGCCCAAAAGGTTGCAATATTTGTCCCACTAAAACTTCTCATGGCCATCGTCTCAAGATCAGTGTGAGAGACGATCCAATGAACCATGTCCGCGCATGGGAACGCGGGGTATCTACATGCAATCCAGTACAAGATGAACTTATGAATGTTCACGTACACCTAACGGTCTTCTAGGTCTTCCCCAAAAGTTTCTGAAAATGTTTCATTAACCTCTTGATACTTCAGTTTCATGTCCTTGTCTAGATACAACTTCGTATCTTCATAGATCGATAGACTAGAGGACACCTGCTCAACTGCTGCTCCAGCTGCAACTCCATCAATGTCCTGTGATCCTATTCTCTCAGAAGCCATTGAGATAGATGAACACCTAAAATATATAGAAACAAGAAGCATGCATGGCAAGAAATATGTTAGTGGAAATAAAGCAAAGCTGGGGAAGGACACAACACATACCTGGGAAACTGATAAGCAAGATTGTGCAAATTTTACTCGGAGGCTAGGTGACTGGTTTCCAGAACTGTGGAAAAGGAATTCTAGGCTATTTGGGGGGTAGGAATGGATGCTGGATCTATGAAATGCACAATCTAGTGAGGCAGCTGGCCACTGGGATTATGCAATGCACGATTCCAGTTGGGAAGGACTGCTGGCCCATGGAAAGATTTGTACAATTTCTTAGGCCAAGCAACCATTATCCTCCATAAATTATCAAAATAGTCTTGGAGGCCAGCGCTAGGTAGGAATGCACAAATCTGGAGGGGAAGGTGAGCCTTCCTTCCCCAAATTGCACAATTTAGCCTTGGTGAAGGCAGACCCCTGGCCAAGGTTGGCTTGACTTGCCGATGGGAAACTAAAAGAAAATAAGACAGTGAATGCATGGTGACACTAAGTGATAGTAGAAGATATTGACAGTGCATGCAAAACATGAATGAAAGATTCAACAAATAGATCAACATGCATGTGGGTGAGGCAGTTCGTCGGTTCAGCAAACATCTGTGCAAAACAATTTCATGCATGCGACAGTAGTGAGATAGCAACGAAAACTGAAACAGAGCTAGGAAAAGCTAGTATACATGTAAATGACAACAAGCATTCAAATAAATCAAGCAAACAACACTCACACAAGTGAATACACAAAAAGCGACAAAAATGCTAAAAAATACAAATTCAGGCCACTTACCTGTGAATAGTTGAGCCAGATGTGTTGAAGAGTGTTGGATGTTTTGTGGGATGTCAGAGCTCCAAGAGAAATGTGAGTGAATGAGATATGATGCGTAGAATAAATAAGTTTGGTATCATGATGCGCATGCCACAAATCTAGGAAAAAGTGACACTTGGAGGGAAACTTCTAAAACAACTTTGCATGTAACCCCTGACTGCTAAAAATAGCTCCCTAAATCATGGGATGCCTTTTGTATGCTGTCTCTTGCTACTAGGAATAGCAAGTCATGCATGCATGCAAGTCAAATTTCCTTGGTCCCAGATGGAATTGGTTAACCAGACTGTTCATGCATGCAGTTGCTCAACTACTTGGGAGAAATGCACATTCCTCACTGGGAGTTGGGCTAACTGCCCAAGAGGATTGCGTAATTTCTGGGTAGAGCAGCTGATTGTTGCCCAGATTTGCACAATTCCTGGGCTGATTAGCCGCTAGGAAAATTTGCGTAAATCCTGCTGGGGATGTTGGTTGGCAGGATTGCGCAATCTTGGAGCCGAGCAGGTTGCCAAAGAGGATTGCATAATTTCTAGAGGGAAGGTTACCCTCTATAAATGTGCAGTTTTCAAGGGGGAAGCTGCTCAACCTACAACTGGACCAAGTCCAAATGAACAACCTGTGAGGGGAATGGACTGATTATGATCGATAGGCTGTGTTTTTGCGAGAAAATATTGAAGCTTGAGTACTTCATGAAGTAAGACAAATTTCTATGAAAGGTTGGTAGGGAGGCTCCAAAACAGGCTAAGGAAAGATTTTGGAGTGTGGTTGTAGTCACTACAACACTTAGCGACACACTGGTAGAACTCTAGCTCTCTGAATGGACCTTTTTTTGTGAAAAGAAAGTCTAACACCTCTAGAAGTATTTTTCAGCTCTCAGCTCATCTTGGCTTCATACTAGCTTGATTATAAGATGAAACATATGCCAATATCTTGGTCGATTGACACACATTCCAAGCCAAGGCAACACAGTTGTTTCAATTGGGGTTGAAGGGTATATAATTACACAAGCAATATAGTCATCAGAGTCGTAGGTTCATCTCTGGTGTTACTCCACTAACAATAGGCCTGGGCAATACCCTGCTGGAGTCACATAAGAACACAAGTATGGGCTACCAGCAAGCCTGGTGAGTACCCCAACAAAGTTACTTACATCACCTGCCTGTGTAGGAAGTCTTTCTCTTATTTTGCCTTATTAATTTTTCATTTTGAATTTTTTGACTTTTCATTTTTCATTTTTCTCTGTGCATAGCACTCATTCATTTTAGAGGCGGAAGAGGGATCCTGACTTATTGAGAGCATAAGAGGTTGTTCCAACAGAGAAGTATTTTATTGTATCTATGACGTGCCTGTTAAGGTTTTCCCCCTCACCTTACTCTACTTGGCTGAGCTGACAAGGGTTAACCAAAAAACAACCGACTAGAGAAGGTGACACTAGTTAGCAGGCAAGCATTGTGTTATCACCAAGGTTCACTTCAAACAGTGCACATTTTCCTTCAACATATCATGGATTAAGAGTAACAAGCTCATCATATAGAGGCAAGATGACAGATAACCAAGTAGTGATAGCTGTACAAGTGCTCTTGTACTTTTCCCAGCTCGCTTCAAGAGTCATACATGGTTTCATGCAATACTAACCTATGAATGAAAGAAACGAACTAAAAAACATCAAAGCAAAGCAAAAGTAGAAGCAAAAGTGAAAGAAAAGCAAGAAATCAAACAATCAAGCAAAAAAAGCATGTAAGTAGACATGCATGCAAGCAAACAACCGAAAGAAAACACTACTCCTACTGCTACACTAACGGCGTATGGGCCTGATCATGTGAAGTGATACTTCCAATGCAACCACCAGCACATTGGTAGACCCATGTTGGTGAAGGCTTGGTCCACGAGCAACCCGGTTGTGTGAACCAACAAGCAAGAAAGATATAACAATGAAGACAACCACACTTCGTGTTTCAATGTGCCCACGGGACATAAGCGAGTGCATGTGCATTATGGACAGTCCATAGACTTACCATGGTGCCGTGTGACACTATGTGCAACTTTGAAGCATAAGCACACTCTTGGCTGTGACATGCAAGCAAATGAAAGAAACAAAGATAACTTGTGTCATGCATGAGAGCTTGGAATGTAAGACTCCTCCAATGCATGAGCAATGGGATCGTGCAGTTTGAGTGGAGGAAGTGTGATCTATGAGTGAGATGGATCTTCAATGCATACAAATGAGTGATGAGGAGCCTTGGGTGATTGAACAGTTTCATGATTGGAAGTGAGACTAACCCCAAGAGAGTGAGGGCCTGACATAACCATCAGCTCGAGCTGAAGTGCCTTCATAGTCTTGGGTATTTCAACTTCATCATTAGGTAGATCATCATAAACGGGTGGCTTCAAAAGATCAATTGCGATAGATTCATGATCGTGATAAAAAATGGAAGCAAATGGACCATGACCGCCACAATCAGAAAAATCAATGAATTCTTCGGCATCCTCATAATCAGATGAATCAAATAGAGGGGTAGATGAAAAGCGAACAAAATCATCCTCTGTATCTCTAGAAAAGACAGATGAGGGATCAATTGGATCTCTAATGAGTAAATTATCTCCTTCATTGTCGAATGATGAACTAACATCCGGTGAGTCCTGCGAGTGATCAACAATGGGTGCATCGGTGGATGAAGACACACATGCAAAATCATGGATGGTAGGTTCACCAAAGAGGTTTGGAAATAACGAAGGGGGCTCAGATGGAAGGGAGTCATCCTTCGCTGAGTGTTGATGCTCAAGCTCCCACTCATACTCTTCATGAATGACAATGCATGTTGGTTGTGCAACACCAACTCCGTCAATGAGTTGCCCCTTGTTCACAACAAGTGAAGGGTCTCGAATGGATGAGCACAAGGTGAGATCATTTGGAGGAACACCCGAGTGTGAAGACAAAGTTCATAGACAAGAATGCATATGAGAACTCAAATGACTCACAACCAAATCTACGTGAAAATTGAGTGAAGTGATGTTGGGAGAGTATGAAGGAAGAACAAGTGTGTGAGTATGCTCTTCAGCATCAGTTGGCAGTGGTGGAGCTGTTCAATGAGAGGAAGGCGGACAATCAGTTGAGACGGTGTCCACATCCACATGATATTGTGAAGCTCCATCAATGAATAATGTTGAGCGAGGCTTGATTTTGAGCTTTCTCTTGGGACAGGCATATTTCTTAACGCAATACTTGAACCGGTCCCAAAGATAATAAAACTTCATCTGGCTCCTCAAAGCTTGAAACTTCAAGTCACGAAAGCACTGTCAAAATTCAATAACTAATAGAACATGTCTTCAATGAGATCACAAAAGTACTCAAATGAGTGCACGGTGTCAGCTGATAGGTTGAGCACCCAACGAAATGGAGATTCGCGAAGTGTGTATGCAAGCATCAAGCCGACCTGTTTGTCAGAAAAATCATCTTCCTCATGAAGCATGGAAAGAAAGTTATGTAAGTGCTCAGGCCAGGCCACTTCAGCTTCCCCATCATACGTGTGAGTGGAGAAGAGATTGAAAAGCTTCCCCATGATGGAGACATATTCACGATTCGAAAAACACCGTAGGGGAAGAAGAGTGCAAGACTCCATGAAAGATGTCCAAAAGTTCAAAACTAGATGAGAGGACACAACTTGTCATCATGCCCTCCTTCTAGCACCAAAAATATTTACGACGTTGGACCCATCAACATATAAAGGGGATCTTCTCGGTAAGAATTCCCAATGAGACCTCAGACCGTTTGGTGTCGGAGTCCCAACAGTGGGTCGTAAGGTAATGCCTTGACTGCGATGCCACACAAAGGCAAGTAAGACAAATCTATAGTAGTAAGGGTATGACCATTGTAGTGAGTCAAGGAAGGTGCATGAGAGGTTCAAACACAAAAGGGGGTGAGATGAGTTTTCCCCTTGACAACCTGTATCAGTAATCAACTGGGAAGGGAACACACGAGTGAAGATGCATCACAAGTTGGAGAGAAGAGAAGTTGACACTCCAAAGTGATGGTTAGACCAAAAAAACATTTACAACAAGATTCATATAATTGCATACAAATTAGTTCATACACAAATACGTAATTTAAACAACATATATCATTAAGGCAACCAGAACAGTCTAACTACAATAACAATATATGCATGAAAATGTGTTGGCTCTTATTATATAAAGAAGTGTAAGTTCTAATCATACAATACATCCATGTAAACCTACTAGCCCCATCAGTGAAATGTTACAACCACATCCGCCTGCTCCTCCAAAGAGATGTAATAGCTCCATGCAGTGGAGAAGCCAAAGCGTGTTACAATACTGTCCAAGCTTTCTTCAAGATAGTCTTAGTAGAATCTTGGCTGCCCAGAAGCCTATACGATGAGTTATGAGGGAATATTTATAGAAAAGGGTGGGGTGACCCATGACATTCCCCTTTGTGACCATTCAACTACCCTCATGACTCTTCACCTACTTTATGACTGTTACATCCACTATTGAGACTTGATTACACTTGACGTGACTCAACATTACAATGCACATGTACCCATGTGAACAAAGTCTTGAACAAGCCAAACTAGTCATCATTCTAACTCAGACAATTATAGAAGTCCAATTGTTTGACATCCTCATGCTAATAGACAGTAACATATTGATGCCAAGATTGGTAGTCCTTGATAGTGTCCGTGTGTTCTGCCATGACATCTGTCTGAAACTTGAACCTTGGCTCCATAGCATCTGGGTACATTGTTCGGGCTCCTTTATCCAACTTGTCTGAGAGCATGCACATCATTGTCTTCAATGTGGCCAGACCAACAACGTACTTGGGTATGATGTATGCATTGATAGGCAAGTTTGGGCTGGTGGCTGTGGCATCAACTCGTCAAAGTATGAATCAAGCTCCTGTCGGACCTGCTTCTTCATCTTCGCTTGGGTGAGAGTCCCAAATGATGGAATCACATGTGTGTTAACTATAGCAACCATGCTCTTGAATACTTGTGTATGGGAGGCCTCTATGCTAGTGATGAGTTGTGATAGGTCTTCATAGTTCTAGATCTGACTCCAGAAACGTGCTTGTAGCTTGATCGCATTGGCTCTCAACATCTTTGGCAAGTGAAGAGGGGCTCCCTTGTACTTCATTGTCCAAGCTTACATGTTATTGACAACATGTATGTTCTTCAAGATGTGTGGTCTTCTTGCACATCGCTACTGCCATTCATGGAGATGGACGACTGTTTGGTTCATGGTACCAAAATTGTAGTACAATGCTCACATAACTGTGTCAAGGGACAATACTTCATCTAGTATTGCATTCTTCAGTTCAGTTCAGGCAGACATTGTCACCAAGTCTCCTCCTTTCCTGGCTACTTGTAGTTCCTTTGCCATTCGCTCATTCTCAGCTATGAGGAGATAGACACTTGAGCTAGTGGATTTGGAATACACTCTAGTGGCATTAGCCAAAGCAGCTGGATGGTTGTGCACATCAGTCACGATCACTTGTTCTTCAACTTGCACAGGAGATGTTTGGTCCTCTAGAATTAGTACTCTGTGAGACTGCACAACTCTGTGATGAGTTTTGTCAAAGGATATGTTGTGCACCTTTGCTTCTGGCTGACCACCAAGGATCTCAGTACCTCCTTGGTCATTCGAGACTTACTCATCATCTGGATGCATTGAAGTGAGTGAGTTGACCTCTTTGTGGTGAGGCATGAGGTCAGTGTCCTGTTCCAATTCCTGCTGCTCCATGTCTGCATCTAACTATTCAAGTGCATGTTCTATCTAATGAGCAAAGCCTTTCCCTTACGATGGTTCACCCTGATTTCCTGATGCCCACTATTCATATGAATCAACTACTTGTATGGGCGCTACTTCATCTCCTCACATGACGTGCCCCCTGCTGTATCTGCTACTGCTGTGCTGCCTTCTCATGTTGGCGCAACTCTTGTTCTTTCCAGAGTTGCTCCCTCAGCTCATGCAACTCCTTCTATACTTCTTCCATTCTCTTCTTATCCCTCTATCTTCGCGTGATTCACTTGTCGCGCTGCTACCTCTTTGCTTGAATAGACATGGATGGTGTTCTATAAGTGGATCTGCTTGAAACTTGCAGCGTTTCTCCTCCTCCATTCGGTCGATAACCTTCCTCTTCCCTTTTTTGAACACAAGTATGCTTGGCTCTACTGCCTTTGCTGCTACTGCTACTGTTTCTACTGCTGGTGCTCTCTGTGATGTTGCTTCATACTTCTTTGCTAACAACTATACAATAAAGACGACCTGTTCATTGGGTCCGGAGGAATTGTAGAAATAACTCCATGAGTCTTCCTCAGCCCAATGAAATTCCCCATGGATCTAGTTGAACTGAACTCTCATGCAGTGATCCTTCACAATGTAAAGTGGTCATACGGGTTGAAGCTTCTGAGGTCGAAGGGGTACTTCTTCATCTGTTATGCTTGCTTGATAATCCAGATCTCATATAACCTAATATGAAATGGAAGAGTGGGCCAAGGTGCCTTATTCTTTCATTTCAGTCTCGCTATCAATCTGGTTAGATGTGATACGCTACTTCCTGCATGAAAAGTATGTCCAAGGCAAACTTTTGCAGAATATGCAAAGGCTTCTCCGCACTGAAAATTTGGATGAAAGTGCTAGACGGTGAGGCATGACAATCTGCAATGCATAATAACACCTCCATTTCTTCCTTTGACATGTAGGGTGGATCCTATTCGAATATCATCCTATATACTGGGGTGACAAAATGGTCGGACAACCATATGATTACTCCCTTGAAGCTGCATTCAGACAACAACTTGAAATATGTGTTCATAATAGTCTTCAGCAGTGACCATGCCCACTCCAAGCTTGGGAAACCATGTTGGTCATTGACTGCATCTATGATGTAGGCAGACATGTAAATCTCTGCATGCATACCCTCGGGTGACTATCGAGCCTTCGTGACTTGTTCCTTCAGCTGATGAGACAGTATACCAGACTAGTTGTATGGTCTTCCTTCTCTAGCCAGTTGGTCAAATGCGATCACCCAACTTTGAGGAAAGGTTTCAATGTTCACTTGGCCACTCAGTCGACATTCGAATATGACCAAGTATTGGTACGCCTTCCTCAATATCTTTGTCTTGTAGATATGGTTGGGTGTCATCCTGAAATGAGCTGTCTCCTTTACCCAATCCTTCAGAATGTCTCTGGAGACCTCTGTTGCTAGGTAAGATGAATGGAAGACTCATGATAGTCATAAGATCTGACATCTGATACATCTCATCATAATTTTGTGCCCAGAAGGTTGCAAGCTTCGTCCCATTGACACTGCTCAAGGTCATTGTCTCGGGATTAGTGTGAGAGATGATCAAGTGAATCATGTCCGTGAATGGGAATGCGGGGTATCTACATGCAATCCGCCAGACTTGTGAACGTTCACGTACACCTGACGAACTTCGAGATCTTCCCCAAAAGTGCCTGCAAATGTTTCATTAAACTCTTGGCACTTCAGTTTGATGTCCTTGTCTAGATACAAATTCATATCTTCATAGATCAATAGACTAGAGGACACCTTCTCAACTACTGCTTCAACAACAACTCCATCAGTGTCCTGTTATCCTATTCTCTTGGAAGCCATTGAGATAGATGAACACCTGAAAGATATGGAAACAAGCAGTATGCATGGCAAGAAATATGTCAATGGAAACAAAGAAAATTCGGGGAAGGACACAACACATACCTAGGAAACAGATGAGAAATATTGCGAAAATTTTATTGGAAGGCTGGGTGATTTGCTGCTAGAACTGTGCAAAAGGCAGTCTAGGTGGTCTAGGAGGTAGGGCTGGCTATTGGATTTGCAAAATGTGCAATCCCTTCAGGTAATTGGCTACTGGGATTGCGCAATGCACAATTCTAGTTGGGAAGGACTGTTGGTCTAGGGACATATTTGTGCAATTTCTTGGGCCAAGTAGCCATTGTCCTCCATAAATGCACAAAACAGTCCTGGAGGCCAGTGCTGGGTAGTAATGCACAAATCTAGAGAGGAAGGTGAGCCTTCCTTCCCTAGTTTGTGCAATGCATCCTTGGTGAAGGCAGAGCTTGAGCCAAGGTTGACCTAACTCGCCGAAGGGAAACTGAAAGCAAATAAGATAGTGAATCCATGGTGACACTAAGTGACAGCAGAAGTGATTGATAGTGCATTCAAAACATGAATGAAAGATTCAACAAACAGATCAACATGCATGTGGGTGACGTAGTTCATCAGTTCGGTGAACGTCCGTGCAAAACAGTTTCTGATAGCAACAAAAATTGAAATAAAGCTAGGACAAGCTAGTAAACATGTAAACAATAGAAAGCGTTCAAAGAAATCAAGAAAACAACACTCACACAATCGATTACACAAAAAGTGATAGAAATGCTGAAATAGAAAAGTTGAGGCCACTTACAAGTGAATAGCTAAGCCGGATGTGTCGAAGAGTCCTAGATGTGTTGTGGGATGTTAGAGCTCCAATATCGATGTGAATAAATGAGATCTGATGCATCAAATAAATAAGTTTGGTCTCATGACATGCATGCCACAAATATAAGAAAAGCGACACTTGGAGGGAAACTTCTAAAACAACTTTGCATGTAACCCTCAGTCTCTAAAAATAGCTCCCTGAATCATGGTATGCCTTTTGCATGTTGTCTCTTGCTATTCCGGGAAGAACAAGTCATGCATGCATGCAAGTCAAGTCTCCTTTTTCTTTGATGGAAGTGGTCAACCACACTGTTCATGCATGCAGTTGCTCAACTGCTTGGGAAAAATGCACGTTCCTGGCTAGGAGTTGGGCTAATTGCCCAGGAGGATTCACAATTTTTAGGCAAAGAAGTTGAGTGATACCCAAATTTGTGAAAATCCTAGGTTGAGCAACCCTGTTGGGGAAATTTGCATAAATCCTGCTCAGAGTGTTGGCTGGCAGGATTGCACAATCCTGGAGCCCAACAGCTGCCAGAGAGGATTGCACAATTTCTGGAGGGAAGGCTGGTTACCCTCTAGAAATGCGCAATTTTCAAGGGGGAAGCTACTTAGCCTATAGTTGGATCAAGTCCAGGTGAACAAATTGTGAGGGGAATGGACCAACTGTGATTGAGAGACAATCTTTATGCAAGGAAAACACTGAAGCTTGAGTACTTGACGAAGCAAGAAAAAGTGTTGTGAAAGGTTGGTAGGGAGGCTCCAAAATAGGCTAAGGAAAAATTTTAGAGGGTGGTTGTAGCCGCTACAACAACTTATTAATATTTTAGATCCAACATGTTTCATGCATATGTTGTATTTCTATGCTATCTAGTTTATTCTAAATGATATATGTATTGTTAAATGCTTACGCATGCATGTACGGACTTTTCTGTGTATGTTTGTATGAATCTTTCTGAAATGTGTTGTTGGTTTAACCATCACTTTGGATTGCTAGCTAACTTGCCTTCCATGTTGTGATGCATCTTTGCTCATGTGTTCCCTTCCTAACTCCATTATATCACAAGTTTCCAAGGGGCACACTCATCTCAAGGCCCATGCGTTTGAACCTCTCACGCACCTTCCTTGGCTTGCTGCAGCTGTCACACCCTTGCTATGTACAGAGACATCTTACTTTCCTTTGTGCAAAATCATGGTCAAGGCATTACCGTACGACCCAATGCTGGGACTCCTACACCAAATGGTATGAGGTCTAATTGGGACTTCTTATCAGGGATATCCCCTTACATGTTGGCAGGTCTAGCACCATCAACATTTTGGCGCTAGAAGGAGGGCTAGATGACAAGCTGAGTCCTCACATCTGTTTTGAATCTCTGCATATCTATCATGACTAACTATAGATTTTCTCTTGCAGAGTGTATGTCTTATGGAAATGACTTCATAATCTTGGAAGTGCTCTCGGATAACTTGTCACATAAAACATATGATGGTAGAGACCACGTAGCCTTGGTTAGGCATGCGGTCGACATTGTAGGCTTATGAAAAAGACATGGAATCTTTGAAGAATACATGACCTGCGCACTGTTCATCTACATGCCTCGAGGGCACCCAATGCACTGGTGTGCCACGCTGCCCGAAAAACATATTCAATCTCTTGCTCATATGGTTGCAGAGATAGACCGTGATTTCAATCACTTTAACCATAAAGCACTCAATCAAGAAATTATGAAATTAAAAAAAGCACCTGATGAATCCGTTGATCAGTTTTACACACGCTTTTGTAATCTTCCATACCGATTTCCTGGAGATGAAATTGATTGGGAATTTCTTTATGGAAGATTTGAGCATATTCTTTGCATATCCAAACCCTGCTCAACACACTTCGGTGATGGCGCTGCACAATACAGGCAGGCACAATTGCTGTCACAAGTGACTGTCTACCTTCACCTCCTCAAATAGCTCCACCACCGCAGAGTGATGTGGGAGATCATGCACACAAATTTGTTGAACTGTCACATCCTCCCACCCCACCTGTTCTTGATATCTATGCAGATTTGGCTTGCAATCCTATTGGTCATCATGTGGATTCGTTCCCTCAACCTCCGTCTTGGCATTCTGTTGATCCTCCAGATTGTACTGTCTTGTGTTCTTCCATTCTGGACTCCTCACTTGTTGTGAACAAGGATCAAGTTGTCAACGGAGTTGGTGTTACGCAGCCTGTTCTAGCTTATATTGTGATTTAAGCCTTATTTTTAGTTTGATCACAAAATGAAACAAAAATCAAAAGAAATGAAAAATTAAACCATTGTCTAAAGGCCATGTAGGTTCAAAAGGCGTGATCAAGTGATAGCTTGATGAGTATGATGAGGTGTACTGTGGGGAAACATTAAGCACGAAAGATAATTAAGGCTCAATCCCCGTAGTTGACCATGACGTGAGCATGGTTGACCAGAATGTGTGGCCTAAAATCACCGTGGGGGTTCAACCTCAATGAAGTTCCCTTATGTTCTTTACCCCCGCAAAGTTTAAAAGAAATAAAGTATTTTATTTGATTGACATGATGGATTTTGAAGGTGAACCTGCGAGAAGATCTGGGCCATTTGATCAACAAGCCACAGATCCAATAGTAATCTCACAAGTTAACTATAATGGGTTTGTGTCAGAGATCCGATGCGACGGTGTACTTGTGAGAATATTTGGGCCGTTCGATCAATAGCCACAGATCCAAGGGTAATCGGGTGGGTAACTAATCAGACGTGATGACATATCAAACGTAGTTTAATTTTGTTGAAGTTTGGGCCAATATCAACTATCCATCCAAAGAGATGGGATCTGATGGATATCGAGTGAAGAAATAATTAGGTTTTAGCACTAAAGTTGGACCCGATATATTATTAATTGGTGGTTTATATTTCCCATCGGGTCCGTATGGGAGTCAACGAAGTGTTGAGAAGGTGAACTCGATAATGTTTAATTCAAATAGATTTAAAGTCTCATGGGTTCCGAAGGATTGAACCGTTGATTGAATGAATGATCGGATGGTTCACATACAACTATCATTTTCTCAAAATGATGCAAAAAAGTTTAAAAACAACTTTTCTTCAATAATCTCACAAGCAGAGAATTGGTTGACCTTGTTCCAAGCAAATCAAGAGGGCATTCAAATGGAGAAAATTTCAAACATGCATCAAGAATTTTTTCCCAGCAGTCGAGAAGAGGGAGAAATAAATGAGGAACATGAAGAAGCTCTTCAAGTTCATCCATTGGGTGTTGAACATAGAGAAAGAAACCAAAAAGTGGGAAATGTTGGACAACAATATATTGAGCCATTTAGCATAGCAAAAGAGGATATCTTATGTAAAAAGAAAGTTGATAAAGAGATGGTATATTGTTGCATTGAGGACATAATGATTCCCATGGATCAAAGGTAAAAAGTCTATTTGAAGTTGGCTATATGTCATATAGTGATGTGAAAATTTTTCTTTTTCTTCCTGAGGTCATAATTACAAATTAATTCCAATCAAAGCTCAGAGATGAAAAGTGGAGGCATAAAAGTGACATAGATCGTTTTCTTAAAGAAGTTGTTGATTGTTCTATTGATCATATTATCCCAATAGAAGGTTTATTCGAGCAAGAACCTTCATACATAGAGAATTTCTTTTTTGGAGCTGATCAAGACCATATTTTTTCTTATACTTTTGAAGATCATGTGGCAGATTACATGGAGATATTTATTAACATCCTACACATACCATTTTGTGGATATATTCCTAATTTGTGTTGTGAGCTGCCCTTATGCATAGTTTATTTTCTATTCAGGATGAACTGTATTTTCAAAATTCATTGGCAGAACAGTTCTAGATCAGACACTCAAATACTAACCTGGTACAATTGGAAGATTGACTTCACCTGATGGATATCAGTCATGCACATAGGTAGGAACTCATACATAAATAAGCTCAGGTGTTGAGCATTTGGTTTCCAGTTGCAGTTCTTTAGTTCAATTTTAGCTGATAAATAACGGTGACTGTCCCAGTTGGAAATCGGTTTGCATAGGTTTCAAACTTCAAGAATGTCAGGTTTCAGTTTTTCAAATTTCAGGGTTTTTAGAGTTTTGGACTCCATGCCCAATTAAGGCTACTGATATACAATTCTCAGCACCTTGCTATCAAAGCACAAGCATCCAATTATTATAGATACCAGAGTGAAATCAATGTGCAAATGTCATAAAATTTAGATTGATTAAGCAATATATGACTCCATGCCCGAGGTGAAGGCACTGATTTGCGGTTCTTAGGGCTTTTGTGGCAAAAACACTATCCCTAGGTGGAGCCAGATGTTGTAGCTCATGTTGTGATTTAAGCCTTATTTTCAGTTTTATCACAAAATGAAACAAAAATCAAAAGAAATGAAAAATTAACCATTGTCTAAAAGCCATGCAGGTTCAAGAGGCACGATCAAGCAATAGCTTGATGAGTATGGTGAGGCATGTAATGGGGAAACAATAAGCACGAAGGATAATTAAGGGGCAACCCCCACAATTGACTGTGACATGAGCATGGTTGACCACAATGTGTGGCCTAAAATCACTACGGGGGTTCAAAATCAATGAAGTTCACTTATGTTCTTCACCCAACAAAGTTTAAAAGAAATGAAGTATTTTATTTGATTGACAGGATAGATTTTGAAGGTGAACTTGCGAGAAGATCTAGGCCGTTTGATCAACAAGCCATGGATCCAACGGTAGTTGCACAAGTTAACTAGAATGGGTTTGTGTCGGAGTTCCGATGCGACGATGTACTTGCGAGAAGATTTGGGTCGTCCGATCAACAACCACAGATCTAATGGTAATCGGGTGGGTAACTAATCGAACGCGATGACATATCAAACACAGTTTAAATTTGTTGAATTCTGGGCCAATCTCAGCCGTCCATCCAAAGAGACAGGATTCAACGGATATTGTGTGAAGAAATAATTGGGTTTTAGCGCTAAAGTCGGACCTGATAGATTATTAATTGGCAGTTTATATTTCCCATCGAGTTCATATGGGAGTCAATAGAGTGTTGATAAGGTGGACCCAATAAGGTTTAATTCGAACAGGTTTAAAGTCTCGTGGGTTTCGAAGGATTGAGCTGTTGATTGAATGAGTGATCGGACGGTTCACATACAGCTAAGGCGGAGTTGATGGGTTTATGAATCAAATTGTTAATCCTTTTCAGTTCCATGGTAAACTAATGTTCCGTGTAAATTAGCCGATTCCGTTGTTTAAGAAAAATAGCCAAAGTTAAAGGTGGATGACTAAAATTCTAAAGAAATGTGATTGGTCGGGTTTCCCTGTGTTTTGGCCAATCAAAATGTGCCCGATACATACGTGGGCCCAGGTCCACGCACGGGGTTTTGTCAAATACAAATTATTACGATTAAAACAATTTAATCCTTATTAAAGAATCTACAAAGAGACTTCATCAGTAGCCGAACAACAGAGCTGAAAAACTAACAACCATCATCATTTGCTAAATTCTGTTACCTCTTGTTATTTTATTTATGAAGTGTTTTTTATCCTCTATGTAATATTATGTAATAACCTTTACTTCAAAGCAGTTAGAGGATAGTTGGGTAGTTTGATAGTTTTGGTGATTACCAATTGTCTCATAGTGTATAAAAAGAGGAAAATTGATAGAGAAGGGGTTCGAATTTTGGAGAACCTGGAGACTAGATCACTGAATTCCTAATACAACTATTGATTAATGAAAGAATCAGAAGTTTTCCATACATCGTTGGGTATGATTTTGTGTCTTCTCTATTATGTATCTCTTATGTTTTCTTCCTTTAAGTATAGTAATTAAAGCTGCAGGTCTTTATTTTCTTATGTAAATAAAGTTAAAATTCCCTAAAAGAGCGCTCCTATACTTGAAGCTCACACCTTTGCAATTCTTATAAGTTATAGATAGTAGTTTATGTGTAAGACAACATATTATCTATAAATTCTCCAAGCGTCACAAATAGTAGATCCTGTGTAAAACAACATATTTTCTATGACTTATTCAAACTTTCTTCATTCATCATTTATATTTAGCAATCAAATGGCATTCTGATACTTCCTTGTCACCTAAGTATTGAGGGTTAAGAATCAGATTTCTCAGGTCCTTCATTTGAGAACACAATATATAATTAAGTGACAAACAAGTGATAATCATTATAATCATTAATGTCTTAAGCACAATTTCTATACAGCCAGGAAATTTGTTTCTTAAGGTACAACACAGCCAACCTGCGCCATCATTCATGATGAATGTGTGCAGGAACCTAAAGAAGAACCCGTAGTGAAGGATGACTCCCTTCCAGCAACGCCTCATCCACTTTATCCTGACATCCCTTGTGATTCTGCCACTGCTGATTTCCCCTGTGAAAACCCATTTTCGGATGTTTCTACTTCTGATCATTCACATGACATGTCAGATGTCAGAGTGCCATCACAGTGTGGAGAGGAGACATCTTCCTCTGAAAATCTGTCCAATATATCATCTGTCATTTCTAAAAACACAAAGGGTGAACATCTTTGCTTCTCATCTACCCCTTTGCCTGATTCATCAAATCATGAGTATGCCGACAAACATCCTGAATTTTCTGATCTTGGTTGTCGTTATCTCTCTACTTCTTCATCTGATCACGATGTTGATTCAATCATTGTTAATCTGTCTAAGACAATGGTCTACGATGATCTATCTGGCAACGAAGTTGAAACCCCGTAGTCTATCGAGGCACTTTAGCCCGAGCTGATGGTTATGTCAGACCCTCGCTTTCTTGAGGTTGGTTTCACTTCTGGTCATGAAATTGTTGAAACACTCAAGGCTCCTCATCACTCTTTGCTTTGCATTGAAGATAAATCAAACACCAAGATTTCGATTCCTCCACTCGAACTACACTCATGCATTGGAGGAATCTTACATAGTGTTGTGGTGAAACACAACCCCCCCATTTTTCACTTTTAAATGAAAAATGAGGACCCTTTTAAACGATTAACTTGATAGTACTACTCTAGAAATTGAAAATGAGGAAAGATCTAAATGGGTTCAATTTGTTCTTATTGATCTATAATAATTCGTTTTTGACCTCATTCGGATTAGTCATTGTGAAATGTACTTGTTTGAAGGCTTTTTATTTTTTGTATTTGTTTAATTTTAGGGATCCTTCATTTTCCAACTCCCTTCCTTATTGGCATTTTGAAAGAATTCTTGACTTCTTGAAACTTTATCACTTGCCTCATGGTTTTGATCGTATCTTTTGGTACCCCCCTTGCTTTCTTTCACATTCATGGAAAGATTTTCACATTGATCTATTAAACACAAAGATGAACCTTTGATTGTCACATCACCTCGCATTTGGCATTTGATCACACTAGTTGGCATTTCTTCCACATGACTTAGCGCATCATTTCACATTCCACATCGATTGTTTATCTCCTTCACTTCCTTTGACATATCCATAAATAAAGGAGTGAATCATTAATTTACCATATTATCCATTTTTATACATTGTACATAAATAAATATAACTTCATTATTTTAATAATTTCATTAAATTAATTTAAAACTATATTTGTTTCTTTATTTAAAACACCAAAATCCAAAAAATAAAACATTTTATTTGGAATATTGTAAATAAGCATTTTAGATATATTATATGTTATAGTTAGTTGTAATTTTAAAATTATTATAAATAAAATAAAAAAACATTGTGTAAATAAAAACATATATTGCAGATATTCATATATTAAATCCATATTAATAATATTATGTATTAAAATAGAGTGTGAATAATAAAATATTGAGAACGTACATAAATTGTATATTTTGTAATAAAATTAACCTTCTCACCGCATTCAACACAGCAACGAATGTAAAAGTAGTGGCTGGAGACATTGCATATAATTAGAACTTTGCACATTGGGTATTTACGTGCATGGCTACAAAAAAGTGATAACATGAATTTATATGTAATTATTTCCTTAAATAGGCAATGGACTTGGCCAAAGCGTGAAGAGGACAAATATAACCATGATTTTCGCAGCAAAATTGTGATTGTAATTATACCAAAAAACAAATCTAATCCAATCTTTAGTCAACCATATCCTTACTATTTAATTTCTCTTAAATTCTGGACCGAAGATCTTGACATTTGAACAGTGGTTCCAGATAGAAATTTTATGAAGTTTCGATATGTTGTTGCAATGGAAAAAGGAAAGAAGCCACTCACTATAATTATTGCAGGTTCGACGGAATCCATGTAATCATAATGATATGAAATAAATCAGACAAGAATTGATTGAAGAAATACAATACGAAATTTGAAGCAATCATATTAAATATGAAAATCTAGTTGGAGAACTTGCGGCGAGTGAAATACCAAATCCAAGAATAAATGCTGCAGCCAAACTATTGATGATTTGTCTCGTTATGTTGTTTGCAGGTGAGCAAATTGCGAAGAAGGAATATAAAGATCACATGGTGATCGCCATGCATTGGACCATAACAACTTAACGTAGAAATCAATGCTGAGAAATAGAAGGGATTCACCAGCGCTCGGAATGGAGAAAGATACCACCAATCTTAGATAATCTGAAGAATTCATCGACGAATTGGTTGCAGGACTCTCGAAGAAATAGTTGTATTAATTGAGAAGACTTATGAACAGAGAAGAGAGTGGGAAGAGATGGGTCTTCACACTATAAATCTGGCCATAGCACAACACCAAAGAGAACTGGGACATGACGCAGGCACGCGACAGAGGAGAGGACTGCTCTACGAGTAGGAGGGCGATCCAGAACCACAGGGGGAGTTCAATAATTTTCCAATCTGGGCTATTGCACTATTATATGGCGCAGAGGGGCGATTCAGATCTACACACACAAGGGAAGCTGCGTTTTAGCCGAGGGGATTCTTTGCTGTCATTCAATCTACACTTATGCACTTTTGTTTTGTGCAGAGGAGATGATTGTAAGAATTTAAAGAGTTTTTTTTACCTTTGTAGTATTGTTTAGCATTTGTAGTATTGTTTAGCACTATCACATGAAGTAAGATCATAGTTCTCAAATTTTCTAAGATCATAGTTCTCAAATTTTCTAAGACTTGTAATAAGCTTTGGCATTTTTTAAATGAATTTTTATTCATATGTACTATTACTGGAACTGAATTTTCATTTTTATTTTTGTCCAATTTTGGTAATTGATTTTGATCTTTATTCTAAATAGTATTTCTTGTTGATATCTAACACTATTGTTGGTTCAATTTTGATATGTTATTGAAGTCTTACCGGAGCTATTTCCAAGAGGCAGAACAAGATCGAATCTATAATGAATTCATTGAAATATATATGAGATAAATGATAACTATTTATCATTCAACTGCAAATGTATTTTGCTTTTTATTCCATTAATTAATATGAACTATTTCTTTTGGGTAATGGAAATAACATAGTGAATTCGATCATAAGCCAGTGTTTCCCTTATTTTTATTTCATTTTCTCTTGGATTAAGAGAGGGCTATCCCATCTTAGTCCAAGATAGGATTTTCATTTTAGGATTAATTTTATATTTGCAACTGTAATCTACATAAAGTCCTTTTTAGTTAAAGACAAACATTTTTTGGTTCTCCCTGGCAAGATTAAGCTTTTATATTAGTCAACTTTTTGATTGATTTTAATCTTTATCATAAAGTCCTTTTTAGTTAAAGACAAACATTTTTTGGTTCTCCCTGGCAAGATTAAGCTTTTATATTAGTCAACTTTTTGATTGATTTTAATCTTTATCCAAAACATTAAGAAATCAATCTTAAAGACTAATGTAATATAGTGTATATTAATTCATTTATTAATAACAATTAACACTGGAAGTCATTTTTTCTTTTTTCTTTTTAGAGTTAGCCTTAACATACTAATTACTCATTAATTTGTAATATTTACTTTCAATAAATAATATTAACTTAAGGTAATTAGAGTAGTTTTAACTTTAACATGGTAGTATAAGTTAACTAAAATTTTATTAATTGTTTACTTAGAATAATAATAATATTATTTAGTTAAAAATTTCATCTTATAGGTTACTATAGATTTCTTAGAATTAACTTTTAGCATACTAATTATTAATTAATATTTAATATTTAATAATAGCCTAATGTAATTAGAATAAATTATGGTAATGTATAGTTTAACTAGATCTTAATATTGTTTTCTTAGAATAATAATAACATTATTAACATTCATTTTATAGTTTATCTTAGATATATTATAATCTCATAATAAACTAGATTAAATATTTAGGATTATTATTAGAACTATATTAGTGATATTTAAGAATATATTATATTTTAAAGTATATAGTATAGTTAGTTAATTAGCATAATAACATAGGATATATTAGATTAGATTTGACATATGAGATAAATATGAGTACTTTAATACTTAACATAAAGACTTTAACAATAGTGTAATATTATCATAGTGTCATTTAGCATTAACAATTAATATTAACTTAATACTATAAAGTAAGTTAGGTTAGAATAGTTACACTAATTGTAAGTCATAACTTAGTCGTGGCTTAGCTAAGCCCCAAACCAGCGTAAAGATTGCTTTCTTGCCTAATCAGCAAGAGAGTTGATATGATGTCTCTTCTCCATTGATGAATGAAAGTCATATTTTAAGTCATCAGAGATTGAGAGAAGGTAATTGGACCTAGTTAAACAGTCGAGGCCACTACTCCAAACAGAAAATGAGCTGCTTTAAGCTCCAGACTAGGTGGTTATCCCCTAATGTTGTTGCAGCAATTTTCGAGGCATCAACACACAACAAGCGCACATGCACAACGTAAGTGGTCTACATTTCTCACATTTTCTTGCATGTTACCGTCAAGAGAGTGCATACATTCAACCTCTGCATGCAGTGTAGCACAACACCATGGCAACTCCACAAAGTGCATGTCATGTGCTTTCACTCATCTTTGTTCTGTGGTCACTTGTAAGCTCGAAGTGTGTGCGTCTTCATCGTTATATCTTTCATGCTTGCTAGTTTAGGCAACTGTGATGATTGCAAACTGTGCCTTCACCAACATGGGTCAACCAATGCGCCGGTGGCTGCATTGAAAGTATCACTTCACATGATATGACCCATGCGCTATTAGCTTAGGAGTAGGAGTAGTGTTTGCTTTTGAGCTGTTTTCTTGCATGCATGTTTGCTTCTCTTTTTGTATGTTCATTTGCTTGTTTGCTTTTTTGCTTACTCACATTTCTTCCGCATTTGCTTCAACATTTGCTTCCGCTTCTTGCTTTGAATTTTGGTTTGGTTTCTTGTTATTGTCTGTAGGTTAGTTTCGCATGGACCGTGTGCAACTATTGAAACAAGCTGGGTAAATTACGAGAGGACTTGTACAACTATCAACATTTGGTTATCTATTGTCCGATCTCTTATGTAAGAATTTTTTGTCTTCAGTCCATGATACATCAATGGAAAATACGTATTGTTTAAAGTTAACCTTGGTGAAAACACAATATTTGCGTGTTAACTAGTATCACCTACTCTAGTCGGTTATTTTTGGGTTAACCCTTGTCAGTTCAGTAAAGTAAAGTAAGGTGAGGGGGAAAACCCTAACAATCACATCAGAGGTATACATAAACTACTTCTTTGAAGGAACAACTTCTTCTGCTCTCAATAAGTCGGGATCCCTCTTCCGCCTCTAAAATGAATAAGTGTTATGCACAATTATGAAGATGAAAAATTGAAAAATGAAAAAGTGATTTTTTTTGAAAAAATAAAAAATGAATAAGGTGAAAGAAGATAAAGGCTTCCTGCACAGAGAGGCGATGCAAGTAACTCCGTCGAGGTACTAACAAGGTTTGCTGGTAGCGGACCGATTCTTGTGTTCTTGCATGACTCCGCTGGGGTACTGTCCAAGCCTGCTGGTAGTGGAGAAACACCAGAGATGAAACTAAGACTCTGACGACTATAATGCTTGTGTACCAATATACCCCTCAACCCCAATCAAAACAACTGTGTTGGCTTGGCTTGGAATGTGTGTCAATCGACCAAGAGCTTGGAAGATGCTACATCTTGCAATCAAGCAAGTGTGGAAACCAAGACAAACTAAGAACTAAACAATACTTTCGTAGGTGTTCGACTTTCTTTTCATGAAAAAGGTCCATTCAGAGAGCTGGAGTTCTACTAGTGTGTCACCAAGTGTTGTAGCGGCTACAAACACTCTCCAAAATTTTGCCTTGGCTTCGTTTTGGAGCCTCCCTACCAACCTTTCACAACAACATATCTTGTCTTGTCAAGTACACAAGCTTCAGTGATTTTCTTGCAGAATGAAAACCTGTCCATCAAGCTTGTTGCATCCCCCTCACAGGATATTTCACCCGACTTGGTCTAGCTGCAGGCTGAGAAGCTCCCTCAAGGAATTGCGCAATTATAGAGGACAACTAGCCTTCCCTCCATAAATTACGCAATTCTATCTGGTAGCCTACTATGCTCCAGAATTGCGCCTGCTTGTTACTGTTCATTGGAAAAATTTTGCAATTCCTCCTAGCACGACTGCTCAACACAGAAATTGCGCAATCCTATGCAACAGTCAGCTGCTTTGCCGAAAAATTGTGCAATACCTCTGGGCAACCAACCCAACTCCCTCCCAAAAATGCACATTTTTTTCTCCCAGCTGAGCAGACTGTTGCATGTGTAGTTTAGTTGATTGGTTCTCTTCGAGACCAAGCAAAACTGTTTTGCATGCATGGGATTCTCCTCCCAAGGCAACATGTAAAGGAATCCATTATTTTAGGGATCTATTTTTAGCAGCCAGAGGTTACATGCAAAGACGATTTCAAAAACCTCCCACCAAGTGTCACTTCCCCTAGATTTGTGGCATGCATGTCACAACCTTGATTTTATTAAAACTCATCAACCAGATGCAATAAAGCTCATTCCTCACATCAATTTTGCAGCTCTGACATCCCACATTGCATCTAGGAGTCATTAGCACATTCATCTCAACTATTTTGGGGTAAGCTCGCTTTTCATGTCTCGCGCTGCATTTCTGGCACTTTTTTGTGTTTTTCTTTGTATGAATGTTGTCTGCTTGATTTCAGTGAGAGCTTGCTGTCATTTTGATACATAATAGCTTGTACTAGCACTGTTTCAGTTTTCATTTGCATCTCGCTGCTGTCGCATGCATGACATTGTTTTGCATGGACGGTCACCATTGTGGTGAATCACTTCACACACATGCATGCTTTCCTGTTTTCTGAATCCTACACTTACTATTTGCATGAATGATCATTCACTCTCATTTGCACTCATCTCACCATGCATTCAGACTTCTCATGTTTTGAGTCGCCCGTCGGCCAGACTCGGCTGCCTTGGCCCGGCTAGCACTACACATTTTCGGAAGTGAAGGCTCTGCCTTCCCTCTAGAAATTGCACAAGTCTAGCCGGACACTAACCTCTAGGCTTGCATTACACATGTTTATTCAATTTAGTGTCCTAAATTGCTTGCATAAAATCAATCGAGGTTTGTAAGCTGATGAAGTGTAGTGCACTATATGTGCTTAGTTAACCCTTCTTACTTTGTTGTTTTGTATTTTTATATTGTTTTGGGGGTTTCTGTTCTTTGATTTCTAATAATGTACAATCTGAACTGTGAGAAACTTAAGTGAATCTAAACTTCCTAAAGGTGAACCAAGAGCTGAAGCTAGTCAAAATCTAATTTAAAGAAAGCAAAAACAGAGCATCTATCCTATCTCGTCATCAATCCTAAGTCATGAATCTATTTATTAGAATTAGGGGTGAAGTTGTAATGCATGTTGATATGAAAATGGGGCACTAACGACTTCTTGTGAGATTACAAGAACCTCTCCCACTTCCAAACCTTAATTATTCCCAAGGAAACTATGATTAACCAATGCGGAACTAATAATGTGCTTGACAATAAGGTGTATGCTTATGTTTATTTTAACTGATTGTATGCTTTAAAATCTGTTGTTTGTGATGGTATGTAAATACATGTAACAGTGCCACAGTGCAACAAATAACAAACGCATGGACAACAATATTAATTTGGAGTTCACCCAAAACTCTTGGGTTACGTCTCCTTGAGCTCTAGTCAACTCAACTAGGCTCTCTAGGATTATGGCATTAGTTCTTTTACAAGCTCCACACTCAAATCCACTGTTTTACACAGAAACAATGGGCTTAGAACACCATCTCCTCCCTGGCTTTGAAACTCTCAGCTTTCTGGCTCTGCGCTCTCGCTTTGGCTCTGCGCTCTCGCTTTGGCTCTTGGCTCTGTCTTCTCTGAGCTCTCCCTCTCGTCCTCTGCGTGCATCAATTGTTCGCTAGACCTCCCAACGACCTTTAGCAACCTTCCAGTGACCTTTTGCAGCTTTGATGCTAGCCAATCATGCTTTTTGGCTTTTCTGCCTCTCCCTCTCAGCTAACAGCTCTCCTTCAGTGACCTCCCATGCTTGCCAATTGGGCTTTCTGCTCCTTTGAGGCATTTTTCCCAGCTCTATGGCTTCCCCAACTGTTACTCTACGTGTACTCACCCCTCTGCGACTCTGCGGCTTCTCTACTCCTTGTTCGTTCAAATCCCCTCTGAACATTAAACTATCATTGTTAAACACCTTCAGGCATGGTGGGCACCTGTTTTTAGACGGAAAGGACCACTGGCATGGTTAAAATCCCCGGGAACACGTTTTCCTATTTACACAGATAAATACACTAAAAACACACAAAAACTCTTTCTATCAGACTTCAAAAATCATCGAATCTGCCCTATAATCCTTTTGGATCCACCTTTGGTCACTATCGCAAGTCCACTGTTGATATGGGTGATCTTTGATCCAACGCTTGATATTCATTTTAGGCGGTTTATGCGCACGAAGATTACCCGCCTGAAAAGGTGGTTTTCTCTCTCTGGTGCCAAGCCACGTGTCAGCCAGTGTATGGGATCGGGCGGAGCCTGTCCAATACCACTTACTGCCTAAGGCCCACCCAAAATCCCGCTCATTACGGAACTCAAATAATATAAAGCTGCATGTATAAACATTTTGGGTTTGTTTTATCGCTCCAGGTGTATTTCCTTTGTATTTCGTTCATTTAATGAAAATGGGAAAATACATAGAAAAACCCTTTTTACCGGAACTCAAAATATATATATTCACATCCATAAACCCTTTTAGGTCTAGCTTAAGTTGCATATCGTATCGCATAGCGTAATGGCCAAAATCCCAAATACAAAGGAATATATAGAAAATCTGAAAATACAGATCTCAAAATTTATGCAATTGGGTCCATAATCCCCTATCGGGTATGGGTCTTGATCACTAATCGCAATCGCAACGGCCCGGGGGTTTGCCCTTTGGGTATGCTAACCCACCGACGCCGATATTAGTGATCTCATGTTGCGTTGGCCTGGGGGTCCTTCCCTTTTGGGTGTGACGATCGCCGATCCGTCGATCGGCCAATTGCAATCACTCCATCGCATAGCCCAGGGTCTCGATATCACATGCGGGCCTATCTCCGATGCGATTAGTTAGAGGTCATAGTCGGGGATCCCTTCTACCTCCGTTTTAAGTCCTTCCCTTTGGCTATTTGCGATGCAATTTCCTTTATAAGGCCTTTTATGCCATTTTTAGGGGGAAATGCCTCCTTTTGCAAAGGACAAAGACAATATTCTTTCCATGATAACTTCTGCATCTGAAGTCCATTTTAGCCCATTCAAATAGTAGTAGATTCAAGATGAGAAGATCGACGTAATGGGACTATTTCTAGGAGCATATTTGGACTTTCATTTTCCTCTGTGAGGAACACTTAGACTTAGAAGTCTATTCAAAATCCATTTTGGATCACGCCTTCCCACTAAAGAACGTTTAGTCTCCAAAAGACTGAGACACTGATCTGAACAGTAAATGAGATAACAACACCCTCTTATTTCAACCTCCACACACTTGCCTTGCATAGTGCCTTTGAACCAAAGCATTTGACCACTTTCCTTCCTAGACGTGCTGGTCCTCCTGGGAAGAACTGCCTTCCTCCTTGCCTTCCTGCAGAACTCCTTCTGAGATGGTCATAAGATGGTAGTTTGAAATTCTTTGCCTTGATCATTGATCCAAGGTGGCTCAAACAATGTGAAGTATATCTGCTTCACAAAAACTTTCATTTGTACCTATTTGAAAAGCTGTCAACAACAATTGTTAACAACAACAGAAACACAGACAACAACTGGATGGACTAAACTCCTGCTTCACCAAAGAAACATATTTCACATCTTGTGAACACCTCCATGTCTTACATCTGCATACAAATGATGGACTAGATAACAAGTTGACAAAACATGCCTTTAAAACAAATGACCCTTCAAGTCAAGCATGTAGAAAAAGACCATTAGGACTCTTTTTAAAAAGATGAAACACTTCATCATTATCTCCATCTTGGAGACCAAAGCAAATTTTCTCAAGTAAATATTACATGCATGTTTAAAGCAATCAACCCTTCAAGTTAATTACACATACATGTTCAAATACAAGGAAAACATCAACATCCCTGTGTTCATGCATCTCATGCTCCTACATGATTTTCATCCTTCAACTTTCACTGAAGCACACTGTACTTTCGAAGCTGAAATGAAATATAATGTTGTAGCAACAAAGTGAGCCTCCTCCTCAACTTTTCCATTCACCTTCTTGGTAAAAACCTGCAACTTGCATTCAATTAACAAAGAAATGCAAATAGATGCATCAATAGACATGCAATATTAATTGGATAAGAACTCTAGCTATTTCTTACCAATCCATTTGAAAGGTCCTTCCTTTGTCTACACATCAGAATCAACATGCGAAATCATCCCGAGACACATCATTCATGGAATCTTCCTTTCCATTTCTGCCATTTTCTCTTTCCACCGTTTTCAGCTTTTGTGGAAGCATTGCTGGATTTAGAGTCCAACACTTTTCAGCAATATGTCCTTGCTTATGGTAGTAAATGCAACACATATGCATCCTCTTGACAACATGATTTGTCTTGTCCAATGGACCTTTGGCTTCTTGCTTCTTTTCCTTCAAAATTTTCCTGTATGTGGCCATTCTCTTCCAACATCTAGAAACATGATGGTTATCCAAAACACAAAAGGAACATGCAATTCTTTTCCCATATCTATGTGGAAATTTATCATGCTTTGAAAAATCAAAAGGAGGATGATTAGAACCATATTTATACCTTTCTTTTTCACCTTTATTTCCTTCATGAGGAGGTGAAGCAAATGAAGAAGTGGATCCCTTTGGAACACCATCAATCTTTTCAAGGTTGTCACAATTTTCACAACTCCTTGGTTCAATTGTGTGCTTCTGAACATCTGCATCTTGCAAATGATGTTTCAAGCCATTGCATTCCTCCTGAATACAATCTTCACACTCTTGAGGCAGAAGACCTACAATGTAACTCCTTCTTGGAGCTATTTCAATGGCCTTCATGGCAACTTTGGAACTTTCTCCATAAGACTCTCCATAACCAAGACCTTAATACTTAGGCCTTTCCTCAACTATTATTGGCTCAACACTACCTTGTGCATGTTTACCCAAGCCCTTTCCTTCATAGCCCATCTTGGACATTAGCTTGGAACCTATGCCTCTAGTATGTTTTTCAAAAGAACCAATATAAGCATTCTTAGAAGAATTTGAAGACAAACTGGAACAGTTTACCTCTTCTTCAAGCTGATACTTGACCAAGGCTTCTTTGGCAACAAAGACCTGTGACTCCAAATCATGCATCATTTTTAGGTTCATATTTGCAATATGAAGTTTCCTCTCCATTTCCTTCAATTTGTTGAAAAGCATTTGCTTCTCTTCCTCCACGGAATTCAACTCCTCTCTAAGTATGTTTCACTTCCTTCCATCCTCATACATTTCCCTCACCTTGTCCATCATGATGAACAAGTCTTGCTTCATGTCTCCATTAAAGAATCTTGTGATGAAGGAGGAATTTGAGGATACACTTGTAGAAGTTGTCATTATGCCAATGAACAAAAGAACTTCAAACAAGACTGACAAAGAGCTTATCCAAGCAACCTTTTGCAACAAACCTCTTGTTCTTCAAAGATTTCTTTAAGGTCCTTTGGGATAGAAGAATACCTTCAACCCTTCTTCCTTCTTGTCCTTCCTGGACTGAGCTATCAATAGCTTTCCCTTCACCTTTACAAACTCAAACAATAGTTAGTATGGAAATAAGCATACAATCAATCCTTGACTGCCCAAACACCTTTCAGAAAAGCAATATTTTGCTCTATCAATCAAGCATTATGATCGGATATCACTTTCTCTAGTATAACCAGCTTTGATATCACCTTCTTGAAGGTGGGGTTAATCAATCTCAAGCTTTGATACCACCTGATCTGAAAATGGGGCACTAAAGGCTTCTTGTGAGATTACAAGAAACTCTCCCACTTCCAAATCTTAATTATCCCCAAGGCAACTATGATTAACCAATGCAGAACTAATAATGTGCTTGAAAATAAGGTGTATGCTTACATTTATTTTAACTGATTATATGCTTTAAAATCTGTTGTTTGTGATGATATGTAAATACATGTAAGAGTGCAATAGTGCAGCAAATAACAAACACATGGACAACAATATTAATTTGCAGTTCACCCAAAACTCTTGGCTACGTCTCCTTGAGCTCTAGTCAATTCGACTAGGCTCTCTAGGATTGTGGCATCAGTTCTTTTACAAGCTCCACACTCAACTCCACTATTTTACACAGAAACAATGGGCTTAGAACACCATCTCATCCCTAGCTCTGAAGCTATCGGCTTTCTAGCTCTGCGCTCTGGCTCTGGCTCTCGGCTCTAGCTTCTCTGAGCTCTCTCTCTGGCTCTCGGCTCTGGCTTCTCTAAGCTCTCTCTCTTGGCCTCTGCATGCATCAATGGTTCACCAGACCTCCCAGTGTCCTTTAGCAACCTTCCAGTGACCTTTTCCAGCTTTGCTGCTAGTCAATCATGCTCTCTGGCTTTTTTGCTTCTCTCTCTCAGCTAACAACTCTCCTTTAGCGACCTCCCGTGCTCGTCAATTGGGATTTCTGCTCCTTTGAGGCATTTTTCCCGGCTTTGTAGCTTCCCCAACCGTTTCTCTGCGTTTACTCATCCCATTGCGGTTCTGCAGCTTCTCTTCTCCTTGTCCGTTCAAATCCTCTCTGAGCGTTAAACAATCATTGTCAAACACCTTCAGGCATGGTGGCCACCTGTTTTTAAATGGAAATGACCACTAGCATGGTTAAATTCCTTGGGAACATGTTTTCCTATTTACACAGAGAAATACACTAAAAACACACAAAAACTCTTTCTATCGAACTTAAAAAATCATCGAATCTGCCCTATAATCCTTTCAGATCTGCCTTTGGTTGCTATTGCAAGCCCACTGTTGATTTGGGTGATCTCTGATCCAATGGTTGATATTCATTTCAAGCGTCTTATGCGCACAGAGATTACCTGCCCGAAAAGGCAGTTTTCTCTCTCCAGCACCAAGCCACGTGTTGGTTAGTGTATGGGATCAGCAGAGCCTGTCCAAGACCACTTACTTCCTAAGGCTTGCCCGAAATCCTGCTCATTATGGAACTCAAATAATATAAAGCTACATGTATAAACCTTTTGGGTCCATTTTATCGCTCCGGGCATATCTCCTTTGTATTTCGTTCATTTAAGGAAAATGTGACAATACATAGAAAAACCCTTTTTACCGGAACTCATAATATATATATTTGCATCCATAAACCCTTTCAGGTCTGGCTTAAGTCACATATCACATTGCATAGTGTAATGGACAAAATCCCAAATACAAAGGAATATATAGAAAATCCGAAACTACGGATCTCAAAATTTATGTAAACGGGTCCATAATCCCCTATTGGGTCCGGGTTCGGGTCCTGATTGCTAATCGCAATCGCAATGGCCTGGGGGTCTACCCTTTGGGTATGTCGACCCACTGATGCTGATATCAATGATTGCATGTCGCTTTGGCCTGTGGGTCCTTCCCTTTTGGGTGTGCTGATCGTTGATCCACTGATTGGCCGATCATAATCGCTCCATCGTATAACCCAGGGTCCTAATATTGCATGCGGGCCTATCTCCATTGTGATAAGTCGGAGGTCATAGTTGGGGATCCCTTCTGCCTCTGCTTTAAGTACTTCCCTTTGGCTATTTGCGATGTGATTTCCTTTATAAGGCCTTTTATACTTTTTTTAGGGGGAAATGCCTCCTTTTGCAAAGGACAAATGCAATCTTCTTTCTGTGATAACTTTTGCATCCAAAGTCCATTTTAGCTCATTCAAATTGCGGTAGATTCAAGATGAGAAGATCTATGAAATGGGACTATTTCCGGGAACATCTTTGGACTTTCATTTTCCTCTGTGAGGAACACTTAGACTTAGAAGTCTATCTAAAATCCATTTTGGATCACATGTTGAAATAAATACAGAGAATGAAATCAACTGAAGTACTTCTAGTTACTCTAACCTTCAATTTTGAAAGATAACCTTCTTGAGATGGGATACAAGTAACTTTCTGTACTTTATGATCTAGAGAACTAAATGAAACATGTAGAAGGTAACTGATTGATTTCAACCATTGTGTGAAGTGAATGTTTAACCATTTAGTTTAGGATGAGTATCATCTTGAACTGGTGTTCAAAAACGTTCATTAACACAATAGATTGACAAATTTGTCCTAGAAAATAAATAACAAAACAGTGATTAAGCTAGACAACAATGCATTCTCATTACTTCAACCTTACTCTATTTAGAAACAAAACCGTTTCCTTTCATGAAATGTATTGGAAGAAAAAGACTGCACAATTGAGTTTTAACATTATGCTATTGATCAAAACTAAAATAAATCAACCTAAGATAGAAACATTCTTAAAAGCAAATAATGAAATTAAAACTAAACAAAAAATGAATGGAAAGAAAACCTCCTTCAGTGCAGGGGTCCTTTGCAACTAACTAGGTTGATCTGCTAACTAATTAAAAATGCTCTCTTAAACGATCATTGGTCAACAATGATTTATATTATAGAAAAGAAAGAAGTCCAAAATACAGAGCTGAAAGTTTGAACTTAATACATAAAATTCTTCGAACCCCCTCGGTTCTGTACAACCAGTATTTAAAAGGAAATAATCATAACTCTCTTTGAGGAAAACTAGCTACAGGTGGCTCATACGTATTACAACAGAACTGTGTAAACGACTGATCATCTATAGGTGACTTAATTTCGAGTGAGATGTTTGTAACAGAACTGTTAACACAGATGGCTGATCTGAGTTAATGCTTGCAATAGAACTGTTAGATTTACGGATTAACCATGAAAGGGTAGACAAAGAGTCCTATTGCTTCTGGGTATCATATGTTTGACTCCACCTTTGACTACGATCTTGAACTTGATTTCTTGTCGATCTGGACTGAGTGAATAGAATAGAATCCATGTGGAGATGATTCTAGAGATGCCCATGTGGACGGATTGTTCAATTGATAGCTGGAACCTGCTAGACCATGGAAGTGGTTACGAAATACACAATTAGCTACAGAATAGGCTGTGTTCTGTAGCTAATTTGTAAAAATTTATTCAAATAGAAAAAACGTACAAATATAACATGTCAATCATTTAATGCCTTCCTTAAGACAAAACCTATCATTTATCATTGATGGGATCTGTAATCTTATGGAAAAGCAAGGGAAAGGAGTGAGAAAATCTGTTAAGGAGAGGGTAATTCTGAGGTTCAACATACCCCCACTGCAAAATCATTGGATGTCCTCATGCAATTTGCCAAAAATGTGAATTCTTCTTTCCTATTGCATTTGCTCAGACACTTCTGCTAGTACATCCAATTTTCGTCTTTTGCTCTTCTTTGAGGTGACTGCCATTCTGGGTTTCTTCATAACAAGCCTGTATTTAAGGTTGATGACTGTTCTGTTCAAGCTTCTATTCTGCCTCTTCAACTTCCTATTCTTCTTATACCACAGTCCTAGATGCAAAATTATATTATCATGAATAGCCTTGTCCAATTTACTTTGTTCCCTCAAGGTTTTATTTTCTTTCTTGATATGTCTTTTCAATATCTCTAATTCATATATTTCCTGTTTGAGAGAGTCAATTAGAGGTTCTTATGGATTGAAAAAGGGTTCTGGATTGACAGAGGATTTTGGATCCATTGAGGAACTTTTCTTCTCCAGTGATTCTATATAGTCATATATTTGTTGCTGCACTAGGTCTATGCCTGGATATCTTCTGCTGGGGCTGCCTTTGAAATATTGTTCAGGAGAATTTTGAGGATTGTGTGCGGATGGAACATTATCAGGAGATGCTACTGGGGTTTCTTCTTCTAGACTTATGAACTCCATCCTCTTTTATGATACCTTCTTTACCATACCTTGGATTCTAGAGCTCCTTATAAGTTATAGAGGACCTATGTTCTCCTCCTTTGTACCCTTTTTATCCTTTCTTATCTTTTCTTTTCTCTTGATTTTTTCCTAATCTCTGTCAATTATTCAGAGATTAATTTTTCATCATATTTTTTTAATGAAGATTCAGGTTTGTTTCCAGTAGTTTCACCAGCTTTCCTTTTCATCTTCCCTTTTTGCTTGATTTTCTTCCTGATCTCTCTCAATTTTTCAGAGACTAGCTCTTCATCATTTTTCTGCGTTAAGGACTCAGGTTTGCTTTGAATGGTTATAGTGGTCTTATTTCTCCTACTCCTTCTGACATTACCTTCTTCAGGTGACTCTGATGCCTCTTGGAATTAGTTTCTTATCAGGAAATTTTCCCAAGTATCTCCTATTCTTTTCAAATGAAACTCAACTAGCATCTTTACCAACCCATGATGGTACATGGTTGTGTCTATGAATTCTATTTTTTCTTTACATTTGAAGCAATCCTTCTTAAAATTCTTAGCAGGAAGAAAGGAATATTGATTTCTCCATTTTCTAGAAAGTTCATCAACAAACGTATATGGTAGACATACATGCACCCGAATCTCCCCTCATAGGTAATAAATTTCTATAATATCAAAAGCATGCTTATCCATTTACTTTTAAATGCTGAAAAAGGAATTCCTTTTATAAACACAGAGACATCCATACCTAGGTTCCTGAGGATTACTTTCCATGATTCACTATGGAATTCCTTGATTTTGAACCATCTTTCACCATGTATTGGAAGTTATGTAGCCTCTGTTATGAAGGGATCTGTTACTACAAACTTAATGTCTCCAATTTCTACTTATGTATCATCAAATGATCTAGTAAAATATTTTGTGATCTCTTGGTGAAAACCATCAAATTTTTCAATGAAGTTGAGCCATCCAGCCTTCTGCAGCATTTCCTTGAGTTGTGGGTATCCTTCCATATATTTTGCTGCTACTGGCTTTGCCCTGACAATGAGTCACATGGCTTCTGTTTCGCAGAATTTCTTAACCTTCAGAATTACTCTTCCGGTCTGTGAAATGGATTGACTGTGAGTATGGTGAAAAAGAACTACGGGTTTGCATGGAATAAATAGATGGTGAGGGTTTGGAGAGACATGGACAAGTTGGCCACATCATAGCCATGACCGTTAATAGATGGAGTTATTAGGGACTGTTTAGGTACAAAGTATGGAGAGTGTAGCGGAGATGTGGTATGATGAAGCTATTATGGGTCGTTTGGTACCGAGTTTGGAAGATGTGGTATGATGAAGTGGCAGTCAAATCAAATGATGAATCGTTAAGGAGACACACGATTATCCATATTATACATGCCTTATGTTTTTGACTTGCTGTTTGAAATAAATTTTGCATTTTACCTTTAAAACTTAACCTTTCTGCTTGATAACTCTTTTGGTGTTGATCCGT
>APFE030730669.1:61338-114266 GCA_000404065.3 Pinus taeda
TGATCTATAAAGGGCAAAGGAAAATGATCTTTAAGGGTAGCTTTATTCAATTCTCGATAATCAATGCATACCCTCCATCTACCATTATTTTTAGGCACAATCACTAAAGGGGAAACCCATTGGCTGTCTGAAATTGGGTAAATGAAGTTTACATTCAACAATTTTTGTAGCTCTTCTTTCACAATTTCCCTAAGATTTGGATTCATCCTTCTTTTAGGTTGTCTGTTAGGTTTACAATTTTCCTCAATGTAGATGTGATGTATACAAGTCTTAGGACTAATTCCTTTCATGTCAGTATATTCCCATGCATATGTAGCAGAATGTTGTTATAATGTTTTGATTAGCTTATACCATTGTAATTTCTCCAAGTTATTGTTTATGTTCAATGTTCTCTCTGGAAAGATTTCAATTGTAGAGCTACCAAATTCTTCCATAGAATAAAGGGACATCTGCCTAGATGAAAAATATTCAATATTTGATTTTTCTTGGAATTGAACATGTTCATATTCTGGAGATGATTCAAAATTTTCCATTGTATTCAATATTTGACTATCTTCGCTAATGTCTGAAATAGTAAAGAGAGGTTGAATGTCGTTTTCATCATCACTCCATTCTTTGTCATCTATTTCTATGATTGTTCTTGCTGGAGGATATAGAGTGAATTTCTTAGTTGAATTCCCATCAAAAATATACATGTCACCAGATCTACAACTAATGAAAGCATCAGCTGTGGCCAGCCAAGGTCTTCCTAATATAAGTGGATGTCCTCCTAGATTGTTCTTGGGGGTTAAGATCATAAAATCAATAGGGTATTCCCAAGAATCTAAGGACACTGAAATATCTTCTAACACACCATCTGGTTTGGTTACAGATCTATCTGCTAATTGCAGTAATGTAGGTGTGTAAAGAAGATTAGGAAGCTTGAGCTGTTCCATGGTTTTTTTTCTCATGATGTTTATAGTTGCTCCTAAATCAATCAATGCATTCAGAATTTCAACTCCATTGATATGTGTTTTCACGATTGGACTTCCTGGATCTACATATTTTTGTATGGCAATTATTCCCATCATTATGTCTACTATTTTTCCTACCAAGTGAATTCTTTTTGTTCCTTTTGTTTTTGTTCCTGGTTTCTTTATGCTCAACTCCTTTATTGTTTTAGCTAGAATTAGAATCTCCTTAATGGCTTGTAACAAAGGGATTTTGATACAGACATTTTTCAATTCATCTAGAAAATCATAATTAGGCAACATAATATGCTTTTCTACCCCTCTATCAACTTGTAATCTTTCAGAAAAAGGAGGTGCAGAAGTAGATACTAGTTGCTCAATGATAGGAGTTGAGTTCATTGGTTCTTTTTGTTTTTCATTTTCAGTATTTTGGTTTTGGAGAGATGTTCCTTCAAAATTTTTATTGGGCTGTAGAGAATCTTCCTCAAAATTGTCTTGTTCCTAAATAAATATAGAAGGCTTTTCCTTTTCTAATATCCTACTAGATCTTAGTTGAACATCATTGAGATCTAGAGGAGTGATCATATAAGTTGGAAATTGTTGTCCTTCCACCATGTAAGTATTTCGAGGATATTTATTGTTGGGGTTTGGTAATGGTTGGGCAGGTAGTTGATTTGGTCTCTGCTGAAATGATAGTAAGAGTTGATGATTTTGGTTTTGAAGTTGAGGTTGATGGTTTTGTTGTGGGAATGTTAGTGACAATTGAGGATTCTGATTTTGAAGTTGTGGCTACTGATTTTGTTGTAGAATTTGCGGAGGAGGATAATTATGATATGATGGAGGATATTGATAATATTGAGAAAATATTCCATAAGGATTTTGTATTCCCTGAGCCCAAGGTTGAGATTGAGATTGAGATTAAGGCCAAGGTTGCTACCAAGAATTCCAATTTGGTGGGGGCTGAAGATACATTTGATTGTTAAACCCCTGATTTTTTGGCCCCTGCCAAAGTCTTCTAGAGATAAAGCAAAGAGATTCTTTTGAATTTGGAATTGTTTCTTCTTGAAAAACAATCTTAAGACCTGGAATTGAAGGACAACCCTTGGTCTCATGGTTTTCTAAACAAATCACACAAGTCTCTATGATTTTTTCATCCGAAGGGCATTCGCTTAAAATGTGTTTTTTTTCCTGCATTTGGAACAGAAAATAGCTAAAGCATCAACCTCGATTTTCTGCTTGTCTTGAAACTTAAGGGTGTCTATTTTCTCACTAAGGCTCCCTAGAATATCTGTTTTGAATTCATCAAGCATATTCCCAATTTCTGCCCTACTCACTGATCCAATTGCAGATTTGTTCACTCTAACAAGAGAAGCATCTCTTGGACCTTTCCCAGTTTTGAATTTTCCTCTTGAGAGATGAACACATAATTCTCCTATGTCACTTAATGGGAGTTGAGAGATATCTCCCTTATCCATCATGTTTAGGATATCTATCCACTAATCTCTAATGGCTTTTAATAGAAGAGATTTTAAGGTATCTTCATCTAAGTTATCCATCTTTTCTCTTTTCAAGTTATAGTTGAATCTCTCAATTAAATCCTCTAAATTTTTATCCTCTCTTTGAATCATTTTGAACACTTCATCCTTGTGATTAGTAGGCTTGCAATAATCCAAACACCTATCCAAAAACACTTTCTTCATGTCATTCCATGTTCTAATGGACTGAGTGACCAACCCCATGAACCACTTCAAAGCATCTCCTTTCAACATTGAAGGAAACAACTTAAGTTTTTGAGAATCTTCTAAATAATAATAGGTTCTGCACAAGACTTCAAATTCAAATAAAAATGTTTCAAGATCTTCACTTTTTAACCCATGGAAATTTGGGAGGACAGAAGGTGAGATATTTTTCATTATGGCATTTGTTTCTTCAGCAACTGTAGGGAATCCAAAAGAGTTATCAATTTCCCTATTTCCTCTACCTCCTCCATTATTTCGTATACCTTCTCCATTATTTCCTCTACCTCCTACTCCTCCAAACAATGTGAATTCTCCATCCTCTCCTTCTTCTGCCATTATAGTTTCTTCAGAGTCAGTATAAGATTCAACCTGCAAGGTTAATTTCTCTTTCGTTGGTTCCTCTATTAATGGTATGTGGGAGAGAGGTTCTGCTTCTTCTTCCTCACTAGGTATTCTTAATTCTTCAACTAAAATATTCTCCCTGTGGAGGTGAAAAAGGCTACTCCTTCTGTTGGAGATCCAAGATTTTCCTCCTCTAGGACTGCCTTAGTAGATGAAGTAGGAGATCCTGTTGATTGAATTTATGACCCTAGAACTCTAGGAGTTCTATGGCTAGGAGTATAAGCTTGAAATGGAGGTGTATCTCTTTTTAGTATTAGTGGAGTTGGTGGTGTTGTAGGAATGGAACTCCCGCCTCTAGCTATAAATCTACCCCTAGAGTCTCTTTCTCTACACATATCATTTGTTTTTTTTGAATGTAAGAGATAAGGTTACCTAATTTACACTTCCCCGACAACGATGCCAAAATGTTTAGTCAATTTAGTGTCCTAAATTGCTTGCATAAATTATCAACCGAGGTTTGTAAGCTAATGAAGTGTACTGCACTATATGTGCTTAGTTAACCCTTCTTACTTCGTTGTTTTGTATTTTTATATTGTTTTGGGGGTTTTTGTTCTTTGATTCCTAATAATGTACAATCTGAATCGTTAGAAACTTAAGTGAATGTAAACTTCCTAAAGGTGAACCAAGAGCTGAAGCTAGTCAAAATCTAATTTAAAGAAAGGAAAAACAGAGCATCTATCCTATCTCGTCATCAATCCTAAGTCATGAATCTATTTCTTAGAATTAGGGGTGAAGTTGTAATGCATGTTGAAATAAATACAGAGAATGAAATCAACTGAAGTACTTCTAGTTACTCTAACCTTCAATTTTGAATGATAACCTTCTTGAGATGGGATACAAGAAATTTTTTCTACTTTATGATCTAGAGAACTAAATGAAACATGCAGAAGGTAACTGATTGATTTCAACCATTGTGTGAAGTGAATGTTTAACCGTTTAGTTTAGGATGAGTATCAACTTGAAATGGTGTTCAAAAACATTCATTAATGTAGTGGATTGAAAAATTTGTCCTATAAAATAAATAACAAAACAATGAGTAAGCTAGACAACAGTGCATTTTCATTACTTCAACCTTACTCTGTTTAGAAACAAAATCATTTCCTTTCATGAAATGTATCGGAAGAACAAGACTATACAATTGAGTTTTAACATTATGCTATTGATGAAAACTAAAATAAATCAACCTAAGTTAGAAACACTGCTAAAAGCAAATAATGAAATTAAAACTAAACAAAAAATGAATGGAAAGAAAACCTCCTTCAGTGCAGAGGTCCTCTGCAATTGACTGGGTTTAGCTGCTAACTAATTAAAAATGCTCTCTTAAATGGTCGTTGATCAACACACAATTTATATTATAGAAAAGAACGAATTCCAAAATACAGAGCTGAAAGTCTGAACTTAATATATAAAATTCTTCGAACCCCCTTTGGTTCTGTACAACCAGTATTTAAAAGGAAATAATCATAACAGTCTTTTAGGAAAAATAGCTATAGGTGGCTCATACGTATTACAACAGAACTATGTAAACGTCTGATCAACTACAGGTGACTTAAATTCAAGTGAGATGTTTGCAATAGAACCGTTAACGCAGTTGGTTGATCCGAGTTAATGCTTGCAACAAAATTGTTAGATTTATTGATTAGCCATGAAAGAGAAGACGAAGAGTCCTATTGCTTCCGAGTATCATATGTTTGACTCCACCTTTGAATATGATCTTGAGCTTTCTTTCTTGTCGATATGGGCTAAGTGAATAGGATAGAATCCATGCGGAGACGATTCTAGAGATGCCCATGTGGCTGGATTCTTCATTTGACACTTGGAATTTGCCAGACCATGGAAGTGGCTACAGAATACATAATTAGCTATAGAATAGGCTGCGTTCTGTAGTTAATTTGCAAAAAATTATTCAAATATCAAAAACATAAAAATATAACATGTCAATCATTTAGTGCCTTCCTTAAGACAAAACCTATCATTTATCATTGATTGGGATTTGTAATCTTATGGAAAAGCAAGGGAAAGGATTGAAAATTTGTCAAGGAGAGGGTAAGTCTAAGGTTCAACAATGCGATTATTGGAGGTAGTGTCTCGTTGGCCCCAGAAACTGTGTAATGCAGTTTGTTGGTTGCATGTCATTGCTGACTGAAATTGCACATTGCACAGTTTCAATCCTCAACAGGCCAAGATGGACTACATTGCGTAGTTCCAGCAGTTAGTCAGTCCCCTAACAACCCGGATTGTGCCTTGTACAGTTTTGGCAGTCAATCTATCGACCTCCCAACGGAAATTACGCAAACTTCATGATCAGTCACACAGGTTTGTTGCAAGTCAGTTCTCAAGTTCATTTTGGTTTTCAACTGACAGATTTCTTGCCATGAGTGTTTTCATATCCACAGGTATTGTAGGTGCTCATCTGCCTCTCAGCAACACCAGTACAATGGCCTTCAAGAGAGCAGAGTCAGAGGACACCATTGAGAACACAACATGGGTTGCAACCAAGCAAGTGTTTATGAGCTTGCCTACCTATGAAGACATCAAGTTGTTCATAGACAATGACATCAATAAAAGATGGCAGCAGCATCACAACGATCAACATCACAACAGGCATCACCATCAGCAGCAGTAGAAGGCAACACACCCGCATGTGGCGAATGCAAGAGGAATGTTGTTGACAACACAAAGGTGGAACAAATTTGCAGCTCGAGCATGTCCACTTGTGATGAAAGCAACTTTGGAGATTAAGGCTATGAGGTGATGACGTGACAAGACGATTGTGCGAGAGTAGAGAACAGAACAATGGAGTTGCATGTTCTGAAGCAACAACTCAAGGAAGAACATGAGCTGCATAGACAAGAGAATGAGTTGCAACAGGAACATGTATAGCAACGGGCGCAACATGCATTCACGGGTGAAACTATGCTCGTTATAGATCTACCCTAGTAGCTGGCACAGAGTGGACATGGTGAGCAGTGTCGCTAATTGCACGCAAGGGAATTTAGCAGCATCCATGTTATTGTGCATACACATGTGATTCTACCCATTCAGTACATTCACCGAGGCAAAGATAAGAAGCAAGTCTGACTAGAGCTGAACATGCAGTTGACAGTTGATGTGCATGACCACCAACACACACTAGAATATCAACACAGACACTATGCATCAGTGTGTTGTCGGTTTGGATGCACCCAAGAAGACCATGTGCATGCTAGCAGACGAGTTGGATGGAGGATCCACACCAATGCACCTAGATGCAACGGAGGTAAGAGTTTGCTTTAGAAAGATGTTATGATGTAGCACATGCACACCATCACGGACAACCAGGCTTGGCATCATCTCACCACCTTTGACCATCACAAGGATGTCAAAGACTTGGTCTCACCACAATGCTCTGAGTGTCAGTGATGTCTTGTATGGCTTTCTCAAGCCATTTTGTCTCACATGGGCACATGTGCATTGTAATGTAACGTCTTGTTAAGTGGAAGTTCAAGTGTCGATAGTTGGATGTAACAATCATAGAGTAGTTGAAGAGTCATGAGGATAGATGAATGGTCTCAAAGGGGAATGTCAAGGGTCACCCCACCCTTTGCTATAAATAGAACCTCATAACTCATTGTAGAGGGATTTTGGACAGCCAAGCTTCCGATAGGACTATCTTAGAGAGAGCTTGGACAATATTGTAATGAGCCTTGGCTTCTCCACTACGAAGAGTTAGTATATCTCTTTGGAGGAGCAGGCGGTTGTGGCTATAACATTTTGCTGCCGAAACTAGTGTTAGACATGGATGTATTGTATGACTGGAACTTACTCTTATTAATATTATAGAGCCAACACGTTTCATGCATATGTTGTATTGTATTCTATGCTATCTAGTTTACTCTAAATGATATCTGTATTTGTTTTCTTACGCATGAATGTATGGACTTTTCTGTGTATGTATGTACGAATCTCTCTGAGATGTGTTGTTGGTTTAACCATCACTTTAGATTACTAGCTAACTTTCCTTCCATTTTATGATGCATCTTTGCTCGTGTGTTCCCTTCTTAACTCTGTGCTATCACAGGTTTCCAAGGGGCACACTCATCTCAACCCCCATGTGTTTTAATCTCTCATGAACCTTCCTTGGCTTGCTATAGTTGTCACACCCTTTCTACCAACAGAGACATCTTACTTGCCTCTGTGAAAAATCATGGTCAAGGCATTACTGTATGACCCACTGTTGGGACTCCTACACCAAATGGCCTGAGGTCTAATTGGGACTTCTTACCGAGGAGATCCCCTTACATGTTGGTAGCTCCAGCACCGTCAACAGACCCCAACCATTTCTCAGATACAACATGAATACACTACGAGGGAGGAAGAGGTTCATGTTGTTGAAATGTAAATAGTGTTGGTCTTCATAATTGTATTTGTGAAAAGAAAGAAAATTAATTTTTTCATTTTAAAATAAATTTGACTTATTAACGCATGGGTTTCATGCTTGGGTCATTGGTCAAGAGGTCAAAGCCTCCATTGTAGGCTTATAGGATTAAATATTGAGTTGTTCTCATTATTATTATATTATGGATCCTTCTTGTATATTTGTGTCAAGAAAGAAAATTAATTTCTCCTCCTCCACCAAGTCAACTTCCTAATCCTTCAATTGAGCCTCAAACAATTTAACAAATCGACTTCAAACAACTTGATAAGTTAACCTTATGTTGAAGATTCAAACCAATATAAATACACAAGTGAATTTGGCCTATTGAAGGGTATATAGTACAGAAGCAAGAAGAAAAATAAAAGAAATCCTATCCTATGCCTAGAAGAGAAGCAAGCCAAGCGAAGGGCTGAAGTTAGTAATCCTCTATAAAAAAGTGAAAATTTTTGTGAAGTATTATAGGGTCGAAAAATATAGGAGACCGAAAATTGTAGGAAAGATGAAGAAATAAATTGGAACTCTAATACTGATGCTTATAAGTTTGACATAGTTATGGAAGGTTGACTTAATGGAGTAAAGGTTGACTTAGTTATCTCTCATCTAACACTCTTGCAATGTAGCTAATCTTTATGTGCCTCTAATTTATCATAAGAAAGTAGAATTTTGGAAATTCGTAATGAAGTTAAGGGATTAATATTTCGTTTCAAATTACATTGTAGCAAGAGAAATTAACACCACACTTCATCACTATGAGTAAATTGGGGGGAGGTGAGGGGGGATGTTTTAGGATCCAATCATATATAGAATGGAGAACAAATTTCATTGCTTGTTTTAGTGAATATATTGGTTTAAAAAGGGAAACTTACATGGACCAATAGATGTCTTAGTCCTAGAGACATTAAGCTAGATCAATTATTGGTATATAGTTCCTTAGCAAAAAGTAACATCTCTTTTTCTTCTCAAACTATATCTTATGTTGGATCATATCATTGAAACATCTCCTTTACTATTATTAAACAAGATGATTATGGTCCTCTTTTTTTTTTCATTTCAATAATTCTTAGCTCTAAGCCCCCTACTTCTTCACCTTGTTTCTTGAGTTTGGAGAAAGTGGGTGGTTAATTCATTGGTTTACATATAGGAACAAAATCTTAAAAATATGAAGCTCACTCTAAAGGTTGGGGTGAGGGATTGTGATCATTTCAAGTGTTGTCACTTCTAGGTAGGAGATAGAACCTTTCACTTTCCCTTCATGGTTCCATTTTGTGATTTCATGCACATTTTTCAAGTTTTTGAGGGCCCTAGGGCTCTAATTCCTTGCCCTAGGTCCAACGCACCCCCATAAGGTCTAAAGGTGAGTTAAAAAAGAGAAAAATACACTGTGGGAAGTGTTGCAGTGCACTGTCTTTGCTTAGGAGGGTTCTTTGGGTGAAATTCCCAACTTTGTTGTGCTTCTTTGTGTCAAAATTTCTCTTGTTTTTTGCATGAAATTTGTCCTAATGATCCTTCTTGTGATGTTTCAGGTGTATATTGGAATAAAATGGATTTGATATGGAGGGAAGAGAACATGAAGAAAAATATTTGGCTCCAGCTAATGATCCTACCATAATCCACGCTTTAAGAGATTATGGACTCTTAAAATTCTTTTGGCTTCCTGGTATGAGGAAAAAGATGGAATTATTGAGGTATCTTGTTTGTGCATGGGATGTTCAAGCATAGGTAGAGGATATATATTTCTTGACTGGCCGGTCAAGACAAGGTGCCCCCATCTCTTTAACTAGTTCAAGGAGTGGTGGAGAGACAATCAAATATTACATCGGTGCACATTGTCGACTGAGATCATAACCGACTAAGGATGGAAAAATTGACATAAAGGATGTAGTTCGTTTCCCTTTAAGAACGATCCTATTTATTATTTCCAGATTGGCAGGTAGTGCATCTCTTCATGTATCGAATAAGTCACATATGTAGTAAGCTCTAGAATGTATGGAGGCGACAATATTCAACTGGAATGAGGGGGTACTGGTAAACATGAAGGAATAACTAACTAAGGAAAAGTATGGGCAGTTAAAGAATTTTGGCTATGGTTTGATTTTGGTTTATTTTGATTTAGAGAAGATTCCATTGTCTAGACCATAACATATTGTGCTTGAGCCTGCAGATCTGAGAGTCCCATGGATGAGGATATGGGTGGATCTCATTTCTAGACATGCAAGTCTGTCATCAATGAGTTTCACACCTGCGTTCTTCAGATGGTTACACATGAAACTCATTATGATAGAAGAATACCCATATGCAAGGATGAATTTCTATAGAGACCAAGAGCTCATGCTTCCTGATGGCGAGTGATGGGGTGCCATAGGTAAAAAAGTTTGACCATTTTTGGACTTTTAAATTTTACAATTTTTTTTGTGATTTTTGGTGTATTTGAGACTAAACTATTGGGTTGTACACATGCAGATATTGGATGCGTTTGACCTATGGGATCTTCTTATCTTCATTGTGTAGGAGACCCACAATAGGAAACACTAGCAGTACAAGTTGTTGCAGTAGGGTGAGAGGTAATACATGATCTTAATTTGGTTGAGACCCTTATAGAGGTTGAGCATCACATGGAGGGGTTGAACCATGGCATAACTGAGACTAGGGTCAATGAGCTCCATATGAGACTGCAACAACATACTATTGGCATTCTTGGCCGTATCAGTCGACTATTGTACAAAATGGCTCACACAATGGCATTTTATCATGAGCACTCTGATTAGTCTACTAGGAGGATTATAGCCATATTTTGACTACATGTATATTTTAGGCCATGTGATCACATGTGTCCCAGACAAAAAAATTGTAAAATAAAACTTATATATATTTATATATATATATATATATATAATATATTTATATATATATAATATTATATATTTTATATATATATAATTATATTATCTATACATTGTTTCTTATGGTTATATTATTCCTTTCAATGTATGTGATGTGTATTTAGTAAATTTACATATGTCGCAAATGTCTATCTAAAACATGATTAGCCAATGCATCTGTCAATGTATTTAGATTTCTAGAAATATGTTGATACTAGATGAAATCAAAATATCTTTCCAGAAGGCGAACCCTCATGAAAATGTGAAACATAGTTTGACTTCAAACCAAATAGACATTAGTCAATTGTAGTACTACAAGTTGTGAGTCGAGTCTGATGACTATACGATGGATACCATGGTAAATAACATCATGCAATAGATTTATCACTACGCTATACTCAACAATTTTATTTAACGATACAAATACCTTGTAAACTCACTAACATGCCATTTGGAGCATATATAGCTCAAGTTAAAGAAGAGAGGTTCCGACTACGACTAGCATAATCATTGTAACCAATGTATGGTTTGAGGGATGCTAACATCTAAAAACCAAATGTAAACATGGTTAACAAAAAACTAGGAAACTCTGAAGGGAACACACTGCAAACGCACTCAATCAAACCTATCTACGGTATGTACACATTGCATTAGGAAAAAACTCAAGCGTAGTATTTTTTAAGGTACAACCCATTCCTAGGTTGCGCCAAAGGAAATCCATCAAAATAAACTAACTCATAGACCTCTTTAGCAAGAACACGTTTGACAATGTATGCATCCAACAACATTGGTTCAAACCTGCTTGATCCTAATTTATTAGACTCTTTATTGTATAAAAGAACAAGTTCTCCTTCCAAGAAGACACGAGACTTGGCACTCTTGTCATATTGCACCTAGATACATTTCTTATGGGATTCATTAACCATCGCGGCATCACACTAGGTTTCATCTAAGTGCATCAGATGTAAGAGACGTTCCTCTTCCACAGAAGTGGAAGGGAAGAGTTCAACAACAAGTTTGAGGGATGTAATTTCACATTCAATCAGAAGGATTGCTTCCATACCATAAACCATTTGGAATGGTGTGAACCCAGTATCATTCCTAACATAGGTTCAGTATGCCCACAAGGCCACATAAAGAATAAGGTGCCGGTCTAATTTATGGATCCCTATTATATGCTGAAGCATTATTTTGAGAACATTATTGATTGCCTCAACTTTCCCATTTTACTGAGGGTAGTAGGGAGTGGAACTTTCATGTGAAAGTCCAAAATTCGCAATCAATTCAGACATCATGTGATTGTGAAAATGTTTTCCATGGTCTGTGACTACCCTTTGGAACACCAAACCACACAATTACATGGTTGAAGAAAAATAGAGCAATTGTGTTGGTGATATTATTTTATGTAGCCATCGCCTTATCCCACTTGGTAATATAGTTAACCACTACAATGATATAGCCATGACCCCTCGATCGAGTGAGGGTTACATGTCATGAAATCAATGCCCCATTTTGAAAAAGGACCAATGGGAATAACATGATGTAAAGGAGCGGGTGGAGTACCGATATTACCATCATATATTTGCCATGCATGACACTTTTGGACGACGAGGATGCAATCGCGAAATATGGTAGGCCAAAAGTAACCAACATGTAGGATCTTCTATGTAGTGGCTTATCTAGACAAATGAACGCCATATGCCATAAAAGCATTCATTTAAGAATTTATTGACCTCCTCATGGGTTAGTCACCTTTGGAAAACTATATCGATATGGCAACAATAAAGAGTGTCACTGATTATAATATAATGTTTGGCTTGACACCAAATACGTCGCTGGTAAGAGCGAGAGGTATCAAACTGGAAAGTATGGGTTTGGAGATATATTACAATGTCTCCATACTGCGTTCCAGTTGATGAGATAAAAAACAATGACTCATCTAGAATAAAATCACTAGATGTTGCTTCAATTTTGGAATTGGGAAGGTCGCAAATTAACTCAACAAAAACTAAGGATTTCTTCGACTTGGATTTGATGCATTCCAAATCAAACCCTTGTAGGATGACAATCCAATTAGATTACTTGCACCCTAGAAACTATCATGATAAGATGTAGATCATGGGGTTGCAATCTGAAAAAACCATAGTTTTGTGGAGAAATATGTAATGGTGAAATCTTTGGACAACTTGGAACACTGCCAAAGCTAATTTTTCAACATGGGTGTACTTGAATTCAGTATCATTGAGATTTTGACTCAAGTAATAAATAGGATTTTCACTTCCTACATCATCCTCATGAATTAATACCATAGTAATGGTAGTAACTGCAATGGTGAGGTACATGAAATAATCCCATTGGTAATATGGGGATATAACAAGGATGCCTGAATCAGTACATCTTTCAAGGCATCAAATAATTTTTGAGAAGCGTTGTCCCAATGGAAGGGAACTCATTTCTTTAATAAGCGAGTAAATCCTTTGGTTAGTTTGGTGTAGTTGGGAACAAATCTCTAAATAAAGTTAGCCTTCCCTTGGAGTCATTGAAGCTAAAGGAGGGAAGAAGGAGTAGGCAGATCAATGATCGCTTGAACTTTCGAACGATTAATATGAATTCCTTGTTTTGATACAATAAAACTGAGAAGATGATCAAAACTTACATAAAACACACATTTGTGAGGATTGAGTCAAATATTACAATTTCTACATTGTAAAAATATGGCCCTAAGATGCATCAAGTGATCAGTCCGATGTAGGAAAATCGTCCAAATAAGGTTGCACAATATGTTTGATGTCGTGGAAGGCATAATTCACTGCCCTCTAAAACGTAGCCCCAGTATTCTTTAATTCTAAAGGGAGTTTTCTATATGAAAATGTGTCATAGGGACAAATGAATGGGGTTTTATGTTGGTCTGTCAGGAGAATTTTGATTTGGTTATAGTCAGAAAAGTCATCCATAAATGAAAAAATTTCACAACTAACACAAGCATCAACAATTGGGTTGATGAACTGGGTGGGATAATTTTCCTTCGGACAAGCATGATTGATTTCCCGATAATTGACACACACATAGATTGTTCCTTGTTTCTTCATGACAAGAACAAGATTAGATACCCAGTCAGTTAAAGTTACGGGATAGATGAAACCAACGTGTAGAATTTTTTCAACTTTAGCTTTGATAGGGGTAGCCTTCTTGGGATGAACATGGTGAAGGCTTTACCGAACTGGCTTATCATTAGGATACGTCTTAATTTAATGCACAACTATCTTCATATCGATACCTGGAATTTGTTCATAAGACTAAGAAAAAACTTCTCTAAATTCCTGCATGGAATAGGGCTTTATAAGTCTTGACCTCATTGGGAGAAAAATATGCACTGATATGTAGGTTTTCGACAATGTTGGGTTTAATTGAAATGTCGAGAGGGATAGTATCTTTAATGTTTGACAAGTTCTTATTAGAATCAACATCGTAGATGGATAAGTAATTCGTAGATAACTCAACGATAGTGGGTTGATAAAGTTCATTAAGATTATCCTTGAAGGAATTTGATGAGGAATGATGATGTCAGTCGTCCCAGGGTGCATCATATGACATCATGATCTCCATGATGCTCTCATCAGTGGAAAACATATGAGAGAAAGGATTATATGATGTACCATAATCTAAAGAACGATCAACCCAATTGTTCAAAGAGGAAGGATCAAAATAAGCCACACAAGCTGAATAGATGGCTTCGTAATCAAGCACAATGGGGTTGAGTGGCATAAGGTCACCAAAAATGTTGATAATAGATTGATCAGGTACTACCGATGGATCAACTGGAGTAGTACAAGAAGATATCATATTAATATAGGCAACCAAAGTAGATTTGTCGGGGAGTGATGGAGGAATAAAAAAGGTTCCCATGAGAGAGGAATCCTTAAGCAATACAACCCCAACATGTTGATATAGGTAAGGGGTTTCCCCCATGAGAGGGACACTTCCAATTAACTAAAGAATCAATGAAAAATAAAGTGAGTTGATCGATGGCTATGATACCACCTTTATGAGGAAAATAGATCATCCTAAAATAATTTGAAACAACCACAATCATGGCATAGACTCACAAATGTCCCAGTAGAAGATTATAATCTATAGATCCATCGATAAATTCAACTTCTACTGATATATTCTTACTGCCTAATTCTACCTGGAGATAATTCAAAATCCCACAAAATTTATAAGTTCTTTAGTCAAAAGCTTTCAGAGTGGTTGGTGACTCATTTAATTGGGGAGAACCAATATCATTCCAACAAGACATGGACATAATATAGGTTCAAGATCCTTCATCCACAATGGAACGATGGATATTCTTACCATGAAAAACAACCTGAATCATGAAATCTAATTGAGATGGAAATCAAGGTGTATAGTTCTCATGGTTAAAAAATACTAGGTTGGAATATGAAGGATCAATACATCCAACTTCCGAAAGAAAATCCTTCTTTTGGGCGAGGCAATTTTGCAACACCTCAAGAGTTGACATAGTTGATGGATCTTGAGCTAGATCCTCAAATATGTTATAATTTTTAGCAACTCTTGCACGAGGGTTGAATTTCATTTTATGGATAACGCGTATGAGAGGCTTAATCGTTAATTCAGTAGGTACGACATTTGGAGTAGGGTCAGGTGGAGATGTTGTTGAATTGATAGGTTGATTAGTAGCCTAACCATTCGAGAGATTCACATTACCATAGTCTTTACTTCGGTTGACCACCATAAAATCATTTTTGGGATTAATAGAGTAAAGAATCAAAGCTAAGTTAGAGGAAACAGGATCCCAGGCAACCATATCAGTCTCTTGATTCAGAAACAAGTTTGTTAACACAACGAGCTTAGCAGATTATTTAAGGAATTGATTCGCCTCCACCCAATGTGGAAAATCACGAGTGAAATGATGCTCATTATCGATCAAAAATGGGTAATGTGTTTTCCACTTTTCTTCAAAACCCTGATTGTTTTATTTATCCTATGGGGCATTATCTTTTTTCTTCTTACCTTTGGCTTTCTTTTTACTTCCTGGTAGCATATATTTTCTTTTATATGATTGAACGAAATTGATCTGGAAGTAGAAGCTGTAGGAGTGGAAGGAGGGATTTGAGCGGTGAAAACAAGAGTTGAAATAGATGGTTTAATTGTCAACTGCATATTGGTAGAACTAATCACGCCATATGAGTTTGAGAAACAATATCAGTAGGTCACAGAGTATTTGGTATCTTATCATAAAGTGTGCTATATTGGGTATAGATGAGATCCAAGTACTGGGCATGAGAAATTACCTTCTCTTTGGTTACGAATATACATTTGGCAACTTCTTCTATGAAACATTGCAATAGAGACGTAATGAACCATTCAACTAACAATTGGTTAGGAACAAAAGGTTTAAATAAACGGTGACAATTTCATCACTCACGAATACGATCAAAGATGTGAGTGGCATTAAAATGTTTGAAATTTGTTAAGGGTTTTGTTCCAATGTCATACTTGATGGGTAAATGGAAATGTGTTAGCAATTTAGTAGCCAAGGCATTGACTTTAGCAAACAAAGCTCGAGGTAATTCAATATACCACTTTGTTGCCGTACGAGTGAGTGTCCACTGGAAAAGACACAAACGAACATAATCATCATTGAGGGAGTTTGAAGAACACAAAAAATGATAATTCATCACGTGTGTAGATGGGTCTTCTATGGGATTTCCATTGAATTTAGGAATATCATAAGGAAACTTGGTAGGAATAACTGACCACCAAGGAGAATGAGCAATGGGATTGTCGCTGAGCCTAGCCAAATCTAGCAATTTGAGAGTTGCTACAAATGGAAAATTATTGTTGAGGTCTAGTAGAGGATATCTTGGATAAGATGGGATAACCTAAGAAAAATGTAATTGTATCCCGAGATAGGAAGGATTTTGTAATCCATTATACACATAACCTTGTTGTCCAATTCTAGGATAACGTTGCAATGGTTGAAATTGATGATTTTGGACTTGTTGACCATAAGGAATTTGAGGGATACCTTGATACAAATGATATTGTTGCCTTGTGGTATTTTTCATCATCCCAACATAAGGTGGGTTCAATTGTGGTTGTGACTGTGCCATACCATACACATTCTGACCCATTTTAGTTTGAGGAATGGCCTACCCAAACTGTTGTGATTGTAAGTTACCTTGAAGAAGCTAGCTATACATGGCTTGAGATGTGCTAGATACCGGCGAAATGGGTTGGGTTAAAGGTATATCCTGTAAAGGTTGGATCATGTTAATTTGAGTTTGAATAGGTTGAGATATAGAAATTTGAGATGTAGATGGAACATGTTTAGAGACTAAAGATGAAGCCACAATTGAACCAGGTTGGATAGGCATAGTAGGTTGGTAAACATTAGCAACCATTACCGAAAATTGAGGACTCATTTGAGGCTAATCACTAACTTGAGGAGATGGAAATGTCCCTACATCAAGTTGCCTCCCCCGCTGAAAGAGGAGGATAATACAGAGGTAGCTACCCGCCAAGAGGAGGGTTACCAATAGGATATGGATTGTGTTATTTTAGATATCCATGCCCACTAATATAAGGACTAGTCTACAGCTGAACTATAGGTGTATATGGAGGAAGAGGAGTAGACTGTATAGCCCTCATTAAAGAAGTTCCAAATGGAATTCCAGATGTAGATGTCATGGGAGAGGTCCATGGATTAGATACTGCACCAGAGAAGGTACCAGACAAATATTAGTAAGTAGGCGGGACATACGAGCCACCACACAAATATGATTTTGGTGTCGTTAAAAACATAGATGAAGTTACAACTTGGGTTGTCTCAACCATGGAAGTAGATACAAGTTGAGAAACCATAGCAGATTCAATGATGGCTAACTTTCCTAAAGAAGATTGCCAAGGGAAAATCAAAGGTGAGTTGAAAGGAAAAAACTAGACAAAGGAGGATGAGATGGAGTATTAGGAGAAGGAAAAGGATGGGCTTGATAAAAATGATCCCCTACTCGAATGGGAGAGGAGGGTTGAGGCTCTTCCTGTGGAATCTCTTCGATACTCACAAGTCCAAGTGGAAGTGGTTCATCGTTGGGTACTAGATATATAGTTTGGGGTTGTGTTTGAGACAAAAGAAGAGAATAACAAGGCCTTGAAGTGATAGGTGTAGATAACCGAGGTATCTCAGATTGTATAACCTCAGGTTGAGTTGCCTCTGATTCAATATATTTAGGTTCAATAACCTCAGGTAATGAGATTTCCGATGCTTCGGTTTCCACTATGTCAGATTCACCATCCAATGAAGAAGTAATTTCGGGCTCTGTACTCATAGGAAAAGATGATTCTGGTGGATCTATCTCAGATGGAGGACTAGAAGTAATAGCTCCTGAAGTACTAGATTTAGTAGTCTGCATTTTCTTATGTTTCTGAAAACGACCAGGAGTTGCCTTAGGTGGAAGAGGAAGCTTATTTTGCATTCTATATGAATGATGGGGTAAAGGTTTTTGTTCTTCTACATTGGATTAATAAATTTTAACAATTAACACAAAAAATAAATCAAAGAAATTAAACTAGCCATAAAGGTTTACCATGAAACTGTGAATTGCAATATACAACCTTGGAAAACCAAGGATTTATGTATAGGCAAAAAATCTCCATGAATTTTGTGTTCGATGTATCATAATGTACAAGGAAATTGACTCGGTTACCTATGGTGAAGATTAAAAACCTATGGTGGACTTCCAAAATATACTCGACTGTATGTGGAAGTGTAGTATGTGCTATTGTTGTCTAATGCATAACTGTATGATCAGAGCATTCCCATATACTTTTCATGCGTGGAGAGCTATCCAATATACTCAGAGGTACGTGGAGAACAATTTGATACACTTATGTACATGGAGTGAGATATCACCCCTAGAATGCAACACTGGAAAAAAATGACAACTCCTATGTTTTTAGACACTGAAACACATCTCTAGCTTAGACCTTTAGATGTTTGTGTTAATGTAACAAATGCTCATTAGGTTGATTCAATAAATTTTAATGTTTATCTTGAGTTAAGTTTCGGTTTTCATGTCTCACCACAAATTTCACCTAAATATCCTAAAATGCAAACTAGCATGATAAAATGAAACTTTTCTTTTCAATGAAAATCTATGTATGGGAGGGAAGAGAACAAAGAATGTGAAACATACAAGAAGAAACAAACAAGATAAATTCCCCTAATGTAACAATTTCTAATTACAATTTCACTCAAAAAACCCTAGATGCAATGCATGATGCATATGTTTTTTATTTTCAATGCCAGTTAATTTTTAGATGAGAACTAAGATATTCGCCTAACCACTGATAAAATAAACTATTTAGAATGATGTTTGAAACACCAATTCCTTCAAGAAACCTAATGATCAAGCAATCAATTTGACCTAATGACAAAAACAAAGCAAAATATAAACAAATTCTTATCAAAGGCACCCAAAACCAAAATAAAACAAGATGAAGGCTTCTGAGAGACCTAAACACAGTTAGGGACATAAGGAGGAGCAACTGGAACCAAGTTAATTAGTGAGAAAATCATAATTAAGATTTTTTTTCATGAAATAGGGGTAAACGCAGGGGAAAATCGGCTACCAGTTCTATGCAACGAAGGTGTAGAGAAGGCTAGGGTGCCCTGCAACACTCTATCAGTAGACTAGGGGGTGTGTTGATCAAGGAAAATCCATTTTCAAACAAAAATCAAATACAACTAAATGAAAGGTCTTCCTAAGGTCAATTCAAACTCAGTGAGGCACTAGAGGTTTGTTCAAGAGGTGCTACAAGGGATAAAATCAAGGAAACCACTAAGTGAATGAATCGATCACCAATGGAGTCAAAAATTTGTTATATAGAATCTACGACTATGGACATAAGTATCTTCCATATATCTATTGGTCTAGTCTAGAACAATAGAAAGAAAAGACTATAAAGTTCTCCTTAGAGAAATTGGAGAATGGAAATTTTCTTACTTGTGATCCATCACAAGCTCTTCTCTCCTCTTGGCTTGTCAGCTCCAAGTGTAGCTCCAATAACTCTATTAAATGGATCAACATAGCAGTGAAATATATGAATGTAAACATAACATAACACATATAGGAAAATGTTTTACTCTTTGTATTAATATAAAAAGGAGAGAGTTTACAACCAAAAGTGGAAGTTGATCTTGTATAGATATCCCCAAGTTGACTTGTCCTTCCTTGTCACAATGCACACCTTGAGATCACCCTAATGCATGGAAAGGATAACTCTCTTAAGATCAAAGCAACAACACAAGGGTATGATTAGTCCCCAAAAGCCGACACCTAGCTTGTGGATGACAATAAATATATAAGAGAGGGTGGTATTTTAGGAATTATTATCCATTTACCACTCTAGGCTTGAAATCCACTCTTGATGGGAGGATGAACTTAAGGGATAAGCGGTTAAATATCCAAGGTAGGATTAGATAGGATTCAAAGTTATTATCGAAGGTAAATGGTTGTAAATTTTCGATAAATGGTTGTAACAACTCCTAGAAGCTTATGGAAGAGTAAGCTTCAGGATTGTTTTTCTTTTTTCCTAAATTTATAGAGTCAACGCACCCCCAACAAGGGACAACCTGTTGTTGGTCAGAGCAAGTGCAGAACTAAGGAACCTGCTGCTGAACATAGGTTCTTAAAGGGCCAGGGTGCCCTGGTCCTTAAAAGCACTGAAATAAAATAGTTAAGCCCATAAACTCAAGGATTTGGGAGAGTCGTTCTTAGGAATTTGTGTACAGATGATGACAAGGTTTTCATGGATGTTGATTGATCCTATTTGTAGGCATATTTACCAGATGTGAAAAACTAGCCTATAACACCTGGAGAAGGGGTATTTTAACACACATGTTCTTCAAGTCTCCCAGAAGTTCAACCTCTTCTGGGGTGTTTTGTTTAGGTTGGACCAACTTTTCAGGATAGGGAAGTACATTGGCTTGAGTGGGAATATATTCCTTCTCTTCTTCAATATTTTCAAATGGAGAAGGTGAGTGAGCATCTGGAAATACCTTCCCATATCTAAGGTTGATCTCTTAGACCTCTACAACATAAGCATGGTAGATTTTCCCCACTATAGAATTATTGGGCCTGCTTATTATTCGGGTTCAAATTAGGGTCGGTAGGAATTTGAGGTTTCTTGGGTGCATTATTGTGGGGTGGTTGTAGTTGAGGTGGAGGAGGAGGCATTAAAGCAGGGGGTTGGGTTGCTTGAGGCCTCCATCCTTGTGAATGGTTTCCCCATTGAGGAGGTTGAGATTGATATGGTTGGAAGGGTGGATTAATAGGATGAGGAGGATACTGGGGAGAATAGGACCAAGGAAAAGGCACATATCAAGGTAAGTGAGTTGGAGGATGCCAAGGCTAAAAGGTTTCATTCTGGTTTGGATTGAAAGAAGGATAGTATGCACCTTGCATGCCTTGTTGATATGGTTGGGGGCCTTGTGGCCTCCTTTGGTTGATGAAACAAAGTTGCTCCGATCCATTCTCTTCCCCTTGATATACAACCTTCAGGCCTAGAAGAGAGGGAAATTTGTTATTTTCAAGGTTCTTCTCATAAACAGAGTATACCTCTATGACATTCAATTGGCATTTATTTTTGGGGCACCTCTTGGTGCATCTAGGGCAAAAGATACATAGTTCCCTTTTTGCCTCCTCTTGCTTCTTTTTTTATTTACATGATATCCATTTGTAACGAAAAGGTATGTAACATATCACTCTTAAAGTCTTCTATCGTACTCCCTATTTCATGTTTGATGGTTGAGGTAGAGGGAGAAGGGTTGACGAGGCCTTGATTAGACCTACCTGTCTTCCTTGCAAACCTAGAATGATTTTTGAATATTGTATTGATGTCTTCATAAGTTAGCTAGTAAATGTATCCACCCGACAACATATTAAGGGCCTTCATCAAATCCTCCCCAATCCCTTGGAAAAGTACAAGATTAAAGGGTTTTGGGTCAAGGGTACAATTACCTCTTCAGTAGTTGAGTTGGAATATTTCTTCATAATCATGTAAGGATTCATCTGGCCCTAGGGTCATTATGAAGAACTCATTTTTTGTTTCCCTTGATCTTCAATAATGCTTGTATGTCTAATTAAAATCTTGCTGCATTTTAGTCCAAGTGGTGATGCTTCCTCATTCCAAGCTCATGAACCAACACAAGGCTACATCCTTGAGGGTATAAGGAAACCAATTTAGCTTCTACTCATCAAAAATATAAACATAGGTTCTACAAATAAAAAAAAAACTTGAACATGAATGTATCAGGGTCCTCAGAAGCTAGGCCATGGAAGTGTGGGAGAGAAGTGGGGATTATGTTCTTCATTTTGGCTTCCCCATTGGTTTATCTTATAAGAAAGAGCTCAGTCTGCCTATTTTCAGCCATGTTTTGGGTAGGTGATGTGGATTCTTCCTCCCCTATGGGTTTTTCAAAGATATATGGCTACTCACCTAAAGTATTTTTCGACTCTTCTGTGGTCAAAGTATAAAGTTCATCGTCACCAAGGAAAAGTGATGGTTGATTGCTTGAAGGAGTGGGGGTTTTTGACAAAACAATTCCTTGGTTATCCCAAATCCTACGAAGCATGAAATAAGTGTGTGTGCTTTTTCCATTTTATTCCTTTTTTTTTTTAATTTTAAAGACAAGAAAAGCTGATGCAAGGAAAAATTAAAATGGAAAAGAAAGAAACTCTAAGCATAAACAACACGTGCCTGGACACCCTCGACAGTGATGCCAAAAAGTGATGAGCCCTAGTATTACAACAAGAATGTTGCAACTCCTGAGGCTACTATCTTTAATTATCAATCTGGGGTTGTACAAACTTAAGAGGTGGCAGTGTTGTATGTCCAATAGGCTAATATATACTCATGTTACTCTGAGGCGATGAAGCAAGCCAAGGTATACAAAGACCACTCTATCAACTAAATATAGATTTGCAAGAAATAGAGATTGCATAAGAGGAAAGTTGTAATATACATGTAGGAATGGAAATGTTAATCTATTTGTAGAAATGGAAATGATACTCTACTTTATAGAAATGTAAAGTCTAACCTACTTGAACAAATTTAAATGCTACTCTACTTGCAAAAATGTAAAGGCTAACCCACTTGCATAAATGTAAATTCTACTCTACTTGCATAAATGTAAAGGCTACTCTAATTGCAGATTGTAAACATTAATATACTTGTGGAATGTAAACATTAATCTACTTGTAGAATGTAAATGTTGCATCAAAGGGAAACATAGTATATGTATAAGAAATAATAATGTTTGAAATGGAAACCCTAGTTTAGAAAGCATAAAACAGAGAATGAAAACCTAATCTAACTTGCATAAAGTAAAGGGAATGAAACCAACCTTAAATAACCACATTAAAAATATATTATATCCTAGTAACAGAGGTCATTAATTTCTTCAAAAAGTAATCATGTAAATCATCATTGTTCCATTCAATTCATGAACCTGTTTACTAACCTAATAGCATAAATGAATCGCAGTGGTGGAAAGGCATGTCGTAGGTGGTCTCTATTCTTCCTAAATCATGGTTTCAAAGCCTAAGGGGCATTATGAAAGGCTATGAGGAAAAAATAAATCTTTAAGGACAATTATAGTAAAGTTTGGAGAGCTTTTACACCGTGCTACAAGATGCTACAAGATTGCCCTATTTTTCTATAAGATTGAATTTGTGAGAATCCCGAGGGATGAAAAAGTGGTCTAAAGGTGGGAAAGGGTAGTGGAAGGTAGAAGAAGGTTGTATGAGGTCCTTTAAAAGCTTATTACCTCTTAATAGCCCATCTTTCACAAGGCAAAATGTTGACGGTGACCTTCAACAAACTAGAAATGAAATTTCAGTGAACAATGTTTTTGAAGAAGTAGTTGAGGGAGGAAGGAAAGAGTTGATGGTATGATGAGGATGTAAATAATAGTTATATTCCACAAAATCCAATAGTAGGACCTTCACACCACAAAAGTTACTCAATCTTGCCCAAATATCTAAATCATGTTAACTGTCTAGATTGTAGAAAATTAAACTAAAAGGAAAATATGAGTTAATTTTATTCAGGATCTTCCTACTCGAGGCAAAATGAAACCTAGATTTTATGCATTTCAATACAAAGATCACAACAAAAATTCCCAATAAAAATGGTTAGTAACTCTACAAATGAAACTTTTCATGTAAACAAAACCTACAAAAAGGAAATATTGCTAATTCTAAGTAAATAAAAGGAAAATGCATAATAATTTATACAAATGAGAGAGACTAGAGTTCCTGGGTTGGGCCCTAACCCAAGGTAACTTATCCCTCTAAAACACACTCATATATAAAGAAATTATAGACTAATCATTGATATCAAAAAGTTTCCAAGTGCATGGAAATGAAAATGACAAGTAAAACGTCTCAGACCTAGCAGTCATTATTCGTCTCCCAAAATTTTGAATCCTATTGAGCCCTTGGGCTTCCTTATTTATATAGAAATGGTTGATGGGTAGTATCCTTGGAAGGAGAACTATTTCCCTCCAAAATCCATATAAAGGTGTATCTAGCTCCCTGAGATCCATATAATCTTTGAGTGCAACAATTGTTAGTAGATCCTTGAACTGTTGGTGAGTAAAAACAGGGAGAAAGTCTAGTTGTAGGTATAACAAAAGCCTCATACATCTTCTCCAACTACCTCCCACATACCTTTGTAGATTAAATGCACCCTTTTCCTACACATTAATCATGTTAGGTCACAAGATATGATAAACATCCTTTAATATTCCTAATAAACACATTTCAGTAAAAAAGGTGTTATCAAATGCAAGGGAAGAAGTAAAAATATGTTGAAGGATGGCCATATGGACCTTGTTAAATACCTATTAGTGAGGCTCATCAAAGCATATGGTTGATGTAGGTGGCAGAGATAAAATGAAAAATCACATTAGCTACAAGGTGGCTTTCAAGGGTTGTTGTTTATTGGTTGGGAGAAGATGATCTGGAGAAAAAATATCCTGGGGGCCCCTTCTTTTGGGGGGTTAGAGGTTCAATTCTTAGAAGAGGTCCAAAGTGACCAATATTATATATTTTAGCGTCCCCAATGAAGATCTTAGGTCTATAATTTTTAGGCAGTTTTGGGTGGCCTTATAGGAAAATTTCCTTGTTGTTTTTTTCATATTTTTTGGCAAAATTTGTAGACTTGCAATCACTAGACAACAAGTTGATTTACACAAGAACCCCTCTAACCATGGTTAACATATAAATACTTATATAGTTGGTTATCTTATTATACATTTAATTTGAATACTAACATGATATATATTGTTAGTTTTGATTGTCTTTCTTGCTAGTTTAATATATTTTTTGTATATTTAACACAAAAGATTGATAGGGATACAACATGAAACTCATCCACGTTAGCCATTAGATCCCATTACATGGAAGTAGCCTTGCATTGAATAGTGATCCAGGAGGATCCTAGAAGGCCAATTTTTTGAATTCCTTGAAACTTAGCGAAACCTATGTCAAATAGAAGAGCTCATCACTTTGAATCCAACGATGTAAATGACACCTCAATCCGACACCGTATACAGAAGTTGTGGCCCATTGAAGTTTTTAACAAACAACTAAAATTTTCAAAATGTATTTCAGAATAATCACATCTTTGTTTTTGAGTCAACATTTTGAACCATCTATTGTGGTTCATTCTCAGGACAAGAATGAAAAACCAGATGCATGTAGGACCTACATAATGCCACGTGGAAGCTAACATCATTAGTATGGAAGATGACATCAGTCGCATTGATGAAGGCGTGGTATTATGGTCAATAGCAACGGGTCAATTAAAGGACAACATGTGGTAGATAACGTCAGTCGTACAGACGATTAATTCAACAACATAGTGAGTGCCACATACCAATTTGGCTCTAATAAGTGGTAGAGCGAATAATTACATCAACAACACAATCAACAGTACAGACTAATCAAGTCATGACATGTGGCAGTGCAAATGATGACATCAGTAGTACATTCAATGTTGGCATCAACAGCACAAACCAATCGGGTGATGACACGTGGCATTGACTAGGTTGACTAGACGAGCAGTGGACTAATGAGGGGCCATGTGGACCAATCAAAATGCACTACATGGCGCCCATTTGGTAACTGGCCAGTCCAACTAACGGAGCGACATTTTCAATAGTCAATGGTCACCAATAAAGATGAATTTGTCACCTAGTTAATTTTTCTAGTGACCCTTAATGGTCACTGGTGGATTGACAGATGGTTGACGACCATTTTGTTTTCATTAAAATTATGTATATATATGTTGGGAGGCCTGCGTGTTTTAACCCATGGCCTCCGGGCCGCTAATACAATGACCCAACCAACTCAGCCAAGTTGGTAGATAATTTCAAAGCCCAAAAAATAATATTTAAAGGGACCCAGACCATTCGATCGACAAAGAGAGAGGAAGAACCATCGTACACCAGTGCGTGGAATCTTTCTTGAGCTAGAACCATGCTACCCTAGGCATGGATTTTGAGAGAGATTCTAGGGTATATTCTATGGAATATTCAACAAGGAATCTTACAGGGAATCTTTGATTCCCTAGACCCCCAGAAGTCACAATGATAAAATTATGTTGAATTTATACTCATTTGAACCATTTTTTGCTAGGGGTTTGATGGTGCAGATGGTTTTCTAATCTAGGTAGCCAATTTTCCAGACACAGGACATTGAGTAGTGGAACCATGAAGGTGGAACCTTGATAAAGGTATATGCAAGGAATCTTTTAGATTCCATGGAGGCCCAATTTTGATAGTTTTAGAACAGGGTCAAATTTATACTCAAATTTGATCTTTTCACAAGGAATGTAATGGCGCAACTTGTTTCTTGATTTGAGCAATACATTTTCAGGCCATCAACAAAATGGGAGGTATATTGATGCATTTGGACACTTTGCTTATTTTTTCCATAAAATAGTCATGTTTGCAGTCATTAGTCTCAAAATTTCAAGATGCATGCGATGATTATGAGTATGCCTTGAATATGATCAGCAGATTCAAGAGGATCGTTTTTATGCCATTATATGTGAGGGGTACATTTATGCCACCTTGTGTAAGAGAGGATCATTTTATGCCACTTTATATGAGATATTGTTCCTTTGTCATGCTGAAGGACAAATTCTTATGAGTGAGAGTTTGTGATAGGATAACGTCTCTTGGGAAAAAATTTCTACTCTAGATAAAGAGTTTTATGTTAGTATTGACATAGATTACATCATGCACTCATCATTAATTTGTGGAGACTAATGAAGCAGCCTCCCCACTCTTGATGTAGGGCCCAGAGATGTAGTCTACACTAGAAGAACTTTGTTATCATATTGTGTGTTATGATTGCTTCTTATTTGCGTCTTGATTATGGTTGATGGTTTGCTAAAGTTGTCTAGAATATGCATTGCTCATGTTTCACAAAGAAAATGTAAGTGTCAGTAAAAGGTCCTATATAAAAGATATTTTTGTTTGAGAGCATTCAGGAAAATTTCTAGATAGAGTGGTATCAGAGCGGTCTGACCTTTTTGCAAGGGATTGTGAACGCCATCATGGGAGATATTGAACATGAAACAAGAAGGAAAATGGAGAAGAAACAATATCTCTATGAGGCCTTCTACATGATGAAAAATAAGGTGGATATACCATTTGCAGATTATGAGGAGAAAATGGAAAAAGAAGAAAAGGAGAAAGAGAGAACAGAGGATGATGCTCCATCTCCATCATCGGGTGAATATTATTCTTCTTCATCTTCTTCTCATAATTCAAATGAAGATATCAACCAAAGCCTTCAAGAGGTGAATGTTGAATTGAGGAGACTTCTACAAAAAGTAGAAGAGGATAAGCATAAATTGCAGCTTCAATTACAAGCCACGAAAGATGCCTTTGAAAATTTGAAGTGCAACTAATCCTTAGCAATGCAATCATCACCTGCTTTAGAATCAACAACTAAGGTAAACAGTGTTGGTAGTTATTCAATTTATTTTTCACATGATGATTTGGGTGCTTTTGAAAGGTATGCTACATGAATTGGTTTGAGATTAATCAAGAAGATGGGATATGAAGGCAAGGGCTTATGAGTTAATGGTCAAGGCAATGTAAATCCCATCCAAGTGGTGGTGTTGGCTTGATGGGCCCTGACCCAGGTTCAACATTAGGCAGCGAAGTAAATCCCTACACTATTGGCCCTTTCTGCATCAGTCCATGGAGCGCGGATCGAAGTCTCACCCGAAGCAGTAGGGGGGTGCAGGAACCAAGTTTCCACACCCTGAGATGGTTGTGATGTCAGATTTATACCTTAATCCATGCATTTACATGGATCGATAAGCCTTTAGGGCTTATCGATGTATTTCCTCTTTCGTCTTTCAGATCCTCCGCGAAGATATTCGACTATCCTTTGCGCAACCCTAAACAATGATTTAGGCACTTATGCGGCTTTGTAACTATGTTACTGTATCCTTTCCTTAATTATCTTAGTGGTTAACCAACTTTATCATGCAATTAAGATTACCCTCACGTAAACATGTATTATTACTTGCATTCAAATAATAGATAGAAACAAATACATTCGCACATCAAATTAAGATTATAATGTAAACACAGAACTTAACATATCATAATCAGATGTAATAATCAGAGATAGAAAATGGAGTGATTCCAGAATACTTCTCTTTATTTATGATTCAATTTCCTAGCATAGATTCTATCTGCCCTACACACACAGCTGCAGGGATCCACGCACTCATCTACGGACTTCCACCCTATGCCTTTGCACCCTCAGCTGCAAAGCCTCTTCCTACACTAAGACTCTCGCTCTTAGCTCACCCAAACTTACTAGTGACTCATGACTTCTAACTTACTTACTGTACTATCTTGTTAGATATTCTAAGACTTCCCTTTTTATACAATCCCATGGTTCACAGACCATGGGTAGATCTCCAAAACTGACACAACTTATCTAGACTAAGGGCGGATAACCCTTTTAACTTTAGACATCTTCATGCTCCGCGACCACAAAATGCAGAGACTTTACATTTCTTTACACAAAATTTGGGCCTTCTGCCTCAAAACTTAGGTGTTTAACACCCCCAAAAGGTTAAGCCCACTACACAAGAAAAGGGAAAGACGATTAACCTAGAGCCGAAAGAAGAAGAGATAGAGGATATCCCAAAGGATGATGAGGATGTTGGGGTGGAAACGGAGGATGTCAAAATTGTGGGGTTTGACTCCATCGCTAAGCTGCTTGAGTACATTCCTTTGTGCAAGGGAAAGACCAAGGTGTCCAAAGAGATCGATGAGAGTAAGGTCACCCTGCATACACCCCTCTTACTGAACCAAATTGTGTTTGAAGGACCGCACTTGGGGCGTGTCCCCCTTTTGAAATTAGAAGACTTGGATTTAGTGGACACAGAGCAGTTTCCTCACCTCAACTCATGCACCACATGTTCCACAAAACCACTGGAGTAACTGCGTTGGAGCTGCGGAAGTGGCTGAGAGGCACGGATAAGGCAGGACTAGTCAAGCTACTATGGGTGCCACATTACAACTGCACACCCATCACAATGGTGGTAGTAAAGTAGCTACTATGTTTGGTACACGATGAGTGTTTGTAGCTGGGGGAGCCAATACCCATCATTAATAGGCTGATCCATAGGATCATGCGGCTACCGTACATAGGGGAAAATATGGCCATGGCGTTTGGTGGAAAGGCTGACAAGCATGTCCTCGCAGAGACCATGTAGGAAAAGTTCAAGTTAGTGAAGAAGCCATGCAACTACGCCATTTTGAGCATTTGTGACCCTGTAGTCAAAGTGGCCACACAACTCTTAGTAGGGGAGGTCATGCGGAAGTCTCACATAAATGAAGTGTCGACACCAGTCCAATGCGCGAAGGGATATCAATTTAATTGGGTGCACTACCTCTGCAATGAGTTCCTCACGAACTGCTACGAGGTGTAGGATGTCATCAAGCCATTTCACTATGCATGGCTCTTGTTGTCCATAGTGCTGGTAGCATGGGAGCTACCCAAAGACAGTCAGTTTCCTTCGGTTGTGCCAGACCTACCAGAGGTCGCGAAGTATGCTTCATTGTGGGTGACCAGTAGGTAAAGGACAAGAAAATCTTTTGGAACTTGATGGAGATGAACATGGAAATGGCCATCAACCACAAGCCGTGGTTGTCGCCTACCAATTTTGACAGATTATAGGAGTACATGGAATTCAAGACTGATTTCCACCATGTAAATAAAGGCACAGAAGGAACCCGATCAGAAGTGGCATGACTTACCCTACTTGGCAATAGATGACGTGATCAACATGGTCCTTGACAGATGGCTAGAAGAATGGCACATTGCCGTGGACTTGGCTGTGTGATCTAGCAAGACCGTCGCGTAGTGAAAGAAGGAAGAAGCCAAGCTGAAGATGGAGCAGTTGGCCACGGAACAGAGAAAGGAGGATGATGCTAAGGCTAAGGCAGAGCACGTTGCCACACAGGAGATAGGTGGATGGGTAGGAGGAGAGGAGTGTGGCTTTGATAAAGAGAAATTTCCCTCACCAGAGACAGAGGAAGAAGCAGACGAATAGATAGAGCAAGGAGGAGAGGACCTGGAAATGACTTTGTTCTGTATCAAGCACACCAGGGGTCCAGAAAATAGGGTTGCAGAAGAAGTCCAAAGAGAGAAAGACATATTTGGATCCGATCACCCTGACAAATGGGGATTTGAATGATATAGGGGATACGGTACGGGATGCCACTGTAGAACTGTTGCAGCAGTTCAAGCAACAGTAGTAGCAAGCTTTGGGCGCTATTCAAATGGGTGTGCGTGAGCTGCAGATCCACACCTCACACATGCAGACCAGCGTGGTACCCAACAGTGTGGCCATTGGAACTTCAGAATCCATAGAGATGCTGCACGCTCGGAACCCCCGAGCCATAGTGCTGCCAGATGACACATTGATGACGGTGACTGACACTAACAGATCCATTGTCAGTTCCCTCAAGGGCGTGGGACTTAATTTGGCAGTGCTTTCTAGTGAATCATTTTACCTTTTGCAGGATGATGTGATCGCCGAAATTCAAGCCCACCATCACCGCACTTTGTAGGTGATTCGCGAGAAAAAGGTCAACAATGCTTAGATGGAATAGGAATGGGGGTGTTTGTGTTGTAGTGTAGTTGGTTAGGATTCTCGGCTCTCACTCGAGAGACCCGGGTTCAAGTCCTGGAAACAAAACCATTTGTTGGCTTGATGGGCCTTGACTGAGGTTCAGCGTTAGGAAGCCAAGAAAATCCCTACACTACTGGCCCTTTTGGCATCAGTCCATAGAGCGCGGACCGAAGACTCACTCAAAGCAGTATGGGGGATGCGGGAACTAAGTTTCTGCACCTTAAGATGGTTGTGATGTTGGATTTCTACCTTAATCCCTACCTTCGCATAGATCGATAAGCCTTTAGGGCTTATCGATGTATTTCCTCTTCCTTCTTTCAGATCCTCTGTGAAGATATCTGACTATCCTTCGCGCAACTATAAACAATGATTCAAGCACTTATGTGCCTCTGTAACTATGTTACTATCTCGTTTCCTTAATTATCTTAGTGGTTAGCCAATTTATCATTTAATTAATATTACCCTCGCATAAACATGTATTATTAATTGCGTTCAAATAACATATAGAAACAGTTACATTTGCACATCAAATTAACATTATAATGTAAACACAAAACTTAACATATCATAATCAGATGCAATAATCAGAGACAAAAAATGCAATGATTCCAAAATAATTCTCTTTATTTATGATTCAAGTTCTCAGTACAAATTCTATCTACCCTGCGCACACAGCTGTAGGGGTCCGCGCACTCAGCTGCAGACTTCCACTCTATGCCTCTATGCAGTCAGCTGCAAATCCTCTTCCTACACTAAGACTCTCGCTCTTAGCTCACCCAAACTTACCAATGACTCATGACTTCTAACTTACTATATTGTCTTGTTAGATCTTCTAGGACTTCCCTTTTTATACAATCCCATGGTCCGCGGACCATGAGTAGATCTCCAAAACCAACACAACTTATCTAGACTAAGGGCAGAAAACCCTTTTAACTTTAGACATCTTCGTGCTTCGCGACCAAAAAATTTGGAGACTTTACATTTCTTTACACAAAATTCAGGCCTTTTGCCCCAAAACTTGGGTGTTTAACCCAAAATTGACCCCTAACGGACCCGTTCCCAACAGGTGGAATTACCTCAATTTGTAGGATTGGGGTACACTGAGGGAGAATTTTCGAAGGCATTAGAAGCTTCAAAGCCATTTCCAAAGCCATCAAGTAAAGAGGATGCTGAGAGAACATCACAATCTTCCCATGAAAGTGTGCATTACAAAATAAGAACTAAGGTAAGTGATTCTGATCAAAATCGTACCAGAGAAAAACAAGAAAGGCATAAAAGGTATCAATATTATAATGTTATTTTTTATTACAAGAAGATGATAATGATGAGAAAAACTTATGGCATAAAAAGGCATGAACTTTTTTTGGTTTGCATAACCATGTTGTTGCTAATTGTTGGAAAATAATGGAAACAAGGAAGAGGACAAGGCATGCAGACCCTTCTCCACATCAGGATAGGAAGAAGGATAGGGAATTCTAGAGGAAGAAGAATTTTTGCAGCCATTGTAATAAGCATGGACATCAAAGATCCACATATTGGGAGCTCCATCTAGAGTAGTGATTGAAGGAGGACTAGAAAGAACCCGTGAAGGAACCAATCAATGAAGTTGTTCAATAAGAGAAGCAACTACCAGAAAAAGAGCCATTAACCTGGTTGGATAAGAAATGGGGATTTATAAGTAGTTAAGCATGGCCATATTTTGTAAATTGCATGTTGTGAAATGTTTATAAAAGTGATGAAGTGTTTTCCATCACTTATGAAGCAACATGGTGATATTTTTGGCCTATTTACTTGATAGTTTGGGATTAGTTTATGTTACGATTATGATGTAAAATTGATCATGAGTGTGCTATAAAATCTTGGAAAGTATGGGGTTTTCTTGGGTCATGATTGGTCTTATAAAAGAACATGTATTTTTCAAGTTAAACTACATGTTTACATAGAATATAGGTGTCGATTCATCACTTATGGCTCCAAAGTAAAAATGTGAAGGAGAAGGAAATGTTGCTTGTTAGGGCACTTGTTTTGCAGATGAGGGAGTACAACAGATTGCAGATCATGTTTATACATTTGGAGGACCAAAATCTCTTCATTGGGGAGGAATGATCTTGGAGGATACTAGAAGGCCAAATTTTTGAAATCCTCGAAACTCAGAAAAAAATTATCTCAAATCAAATAACTTTTAGTTTTGGATTCAATGACACAAACAAAACCTCATGTCAACATCATATGCGAACATTATGGCACACTGAAGATTTTGACAAACAACTAAATTTTTCATATGCATGACCCACAAACTGCCACCTGGAAACTGATGTTAGTAGTATGGATGTTGATGTCAACTTATGGATGATGATGTGGTAGTACGGTCAATAATGACGGGTCAATCATAGGATAACAATGACATATGACATCAATCGCATGATGATGACGTCAACAACATAGCCAACAACATGGACCAATTTGGATCTGACACGGGGCAATACAAATGATGATGTTAGTAGCACAGTACATGATATGGACCAATCGGGTTGTGACACATGGTAGTATGGATGATGACATCATTAGTATAGTTACCATTGACGTCAATAGTATAGACCAATCAGGTGTTGACATGTGACATTGAATGCGCTTGACTAGATGAGAAATGGACCAATGAAGAGGGGCCACATGGCCTAATAAAAATGTACCAAATGGCACCCACTTGGTATCCAACAGTTCCAACTAAATGAGCGAAATTTTCACCAGTCAACAGTCACTAGCAATGAAAAATTTGTCATCTATTTAATTTTACCAGTGACCCTTAACAATCATCGGTGGATAGGAGAACGGTTGACGGTCAGTTATATATATATAAATATGCCCATATGAACACATGTTTGAACTCATGGCCTCTGGGCCACTAATACAATGACCCAACAACTCAGCCAAGTTGGTCGATGATTTCAAAACCTAGAAAATAATATTTAAAGAGACCCAAACCATTCAACAAGAAGAGAGAGATGACAGACTGCCTACACCAGCATGTGGAACATTACCCAAGCCAGAACCACACCACCTAGGTGCATATTTTGAGAGATATTTTATGGAATATTCCACAAGGAATATTTAGATTCCCTAGAGCCCCAAAAGTCCCAATGACAAACATTAGAGAAATATTGAGGTAAAAAATGGGTCTCAAAACAAAAATTTACAACCAAAATCAACTTTATAAGAACCAATTGGAATCAAGATGATGATGTGAACCATGGGGTATGATTCACCATTCTTGGAGTAAAATAACAAAAATATTAAAAAATGAAAAAATAAAAAAACAACTTTTTCAACTTTTCTCCCAATGGTTTTACTCAAATTCAAGAAGGAACATTCATTGAATGCAAAATTTAATTCCTCATCCAAGGAGTACCCATGTTGCATACTTTTGATGGATCCTACTACATGTAAAATATGATTTCAATCACGTTTTTTCATTTATTTCTCATTTTTCGTGTAATAGGGTCCATCAAAAGTATGCAACATGGGTACTCCTTGGATGAGGAATTAAATTATGCATGTAACAAGTGCTCCCTCAAAATTTGATTAAAATCGTAGGGAGTTAAGTTGAAAATATGAGTTGAAAAAATAGTTTTTCTTTTTTCCTCTAAAATTTGATGATGTAATCTAATCTTATTTTATTATTTCCACTATTATTTTATAATATTCTTTAGGAGGCCCATTTTAGACCTCAAAATGTCTCTAATGATTATTCCAAGTTTGTACTTATCTAAACTGATTTTTTGCCAGGATTCTAATGGTGCAAACAATTTTCTGATTTGAGCAACCAATTTTACAGAGGCAGAACATTGAGAAGTGGAAGCATGAGGGTGGAACCTTGATGCAAGAAACTACAAGGAATCTTTTAGATTCCGTGGAAGCCTAGATTTGATAGTTTTAGAACATCGTCAATGTTATACTCAAATTTCATGATTTTTTGGAAGGAATGCGATGGCATGACAGATTTCTTCATTCGAATAGCATATTTTTAGGTAATCATAAAAATGGGAGGTATATTGATGCATTTGGGAGCTTTTCTTATTTTTACCAAAAAATTGTCGCGTTTGTAGTCATTAGTTTTAGAATTTCGAGATGTATGTGATGATGATGAGTATGCCTTGAATATGAATAGCAGATTCAAGAGGAAAATTTTGATGTCATTGTATGTGAAGGGTCCATTTATGCCACCTCGTGTAAGATATAATCATTTTATACTACTTTAGGTGAGAGATTGTTCCTTTGTCATGCCGAAGGAGAACTCATTGTGAGTGAGAGTTCCTGATAGGAGAACATCTCTTGGGAGAGACATTCCACTCCAGATAAAGAGTTTCATCCTTGTATTGATAGATATTGCTTCATGTACTCATCATTCATTTGCAAGGACTAATGAAGCAACCTCCCTACTCTTGACCTAGGGCCCAAAGATCTAGTGCACACCAGATGAACTTCGTTATCATATCATGTGTTATGATTGATTTTGATTTGTTTCTTGATTATGATTGGTGGTTTGTTGAATTTGTTTAGAATATGCATTTCTTTTTTTTCATAAAGAAAATGTAAGTTGTTGGACATTTGGAATTGTATGAATGGTTGGTGATACCTAGTATGTTGTTTGCATTGATGTCAAACAGACTAGCATTGAGGTTAGAAGCAATAGTTGTTGACATTGATGAGCATATTATTCAGGGGGAGTCCCATGGTTGCTATAATGTTTTGTAGAGAATCATCATAGTAGCAGGCTTAGTGTAGAATCCATAAAAATATGACTATAATGGATGGGAGTCCCAGATTTTGGAGGATATTATATCTCAAGAGATCAACTTAGTTTCTCCTCAAAGTGGCATAGTTGGAAAGTGCTTAAAGAGATATTTTGATCAGTATATGAAAGTATGAAAATGGCCCTATGGATCAAAAGTTATGATCGGTCAAAGTAAGGAATTTGAAGCCCTTAGTAGCAATGCTCGGAATCCTCGAAGACCCGACAACCTGAAGGCTTATTTAAAAATGTTATGGGATTGAATTGAGCTGGGGTAGTGGGAAGCCCGAAACTTAGAAGGCTGGGAACCCCGAAGGCTTATTTAAATTTTTTACATGATTACATTGAGCCAGGGTAGCGAGAATCCAAAAAACCTGGAAGGCCCGGAAGCCCGAAGCTTTACTTAATAAGGGGTTATAGGATGAAATCAATCCAAGGTAGTTGGAGTAGTACCCATAATCTTGTAAGGAAGAAGGGAAAAAGGATAAAGCATCTAGATTTTATGACAAGTAACAGATACAGGTGAAGAAAGTTCTTGCTGACATTTGATAGTTTGCCAAATATCAATAGGCACACTCAAGACATGGTTTTGTGAAGATTTCACGTGTTCCAGTGACTAAGGGACTTTGAGCTATGAACGAAGCAAAGAAATACAGACAAGCATTTAAATGGATTAGGGAGACCAGTCAACATTGGAAGTGGTGCACTCTAGTGGGTCAATGTCTGGGAGCCCAGAAGCTTGTAAGCCTTGTGAAATAACATTTAGAGAAAAGTTATGGGCACCAAGGCATCTAAGATCCATCTCAATAAATATATGAATGAGTCAGATACTCTTTTCTTATGTTCCATACTTGGCAGTGCGACACAGTATACAAAGAAAAAATGGGTTGACAACTGAAGTAATGCACAAAAAGAGGTTGGTGCCATTGTATTAATGATGACTATTGAAACAAGTCTCCTTTGTTTTCAACTACATGCCACGAGAAATTTACCGAGGAAGATGGCTCAGGGACACTATACCAGTGATTTTATGAGCTCTCATGGTGTGTTGCAGCTAGAGTAGGAAGAAGAGACACATCTGAAGTACATTTTTTGCTTTGTGGGAATTTAAGAGAAATGGGGGACCAAGTTATTTGCGTAGGTTGAATTCAATAGAGGTACTTGTTGAGTGTGTAGGGTAGACTGGGATTAAATTATCAGTATGGAGAATCCACAAGTGCCCATTCTTATATTTAGTGCAGTTATAGTGGTCTTGAATTTTTTGGTGGAATAACAACATGTAGAGTCATGAAAAATCATGCTATAAGGCAATGAACAACAAAGACCACAAAGACAATAGGAGGACAATAGAGATAACATCGACCTTTGCATAGAATAGGACCAAAACTCAGGATTTCCTTTGAGAAAAGTGGGGATACAACAATTGTGTTGAGTTTGAGTGAGTGTGGAGTAGAGAGTCTAGTGTCAAAAATTAACTATGTTTATAGTTGAGAAAAGGGCCGAGACTAGAGCTCATTGAGTAGTGGAGTTGTAGAGCTAAAGGGAAGGAGATGGTGTTGTAGTAGATCAAGTTTATATTTCTAAGTATATGTATTAGCCTTTGTTTCTAGTTTGAAAATTGTATGAAAAGTAGAACAATTGCTAGAGCAGGTAGTGGTCTGTATTCATGAGGTTGATGCCTCTTGGCAAGTGGTGGCTTGGGGCCTCTTATGAGTGGGTGCTCACAGGAAACTTGATGTAATTAAGTGGGTTGTTAATTTACATCATAATAATAAACCAAGTGGTGTTTTTCTCCCTTTGGGTTTCCACGTAAAATACCTATGTCAATATGTGTGTGCTTCTCAAATAATGAATTGTGTGCTCATGTGAATGGTTTTATTTGGTGCACATTTATCATGTAGTTTGAATTATCTTACAAATAACTAGCAGAAGTCAAAGGAAATATATGAATTGAGCATAAATTTTAATAACCTCACTATTATTGATTCACTCCCCCCCCCAGTAATTCCTTATCCCAACAATTGGTATCAAAGTTGAGTTCCTTCAAGCAAATTATAACCACTGGAAGGTAGATCCTTAAGGAATTATGTCTAGGCAAGAGAGTAAAGGTGCTTACTAAAGTAAGATACCAATCTTTGATGGGACAAACTATGTCGTTTGAAAGGTTAGGACGGAAGCCTATATTATATCCCTAGCAGTAAATGTTTGGAGCTCTATGTTGGTGGATTATGATGTTCCTAATGTCCCTCCCACATATACAGATGGTAAAAAGGTGTATGGAAATAATGTCAAATCCAAGAATGCCATTCTATTTAGCCTTAGTCAACCTAAACTTGTAAAAGTTATGCACTATAAGTCTGCTAAGGAAGAGTGGGTCAAGCTCAATCATAGTCATTAAGGAGATGAAAAAGTCAAGCAGACCAAAATTCAAACCTTTAGAATGAGATTTAAAAGCTTAAGAATGAGTGAAGAAGAAAGCATAGAAGAATACTTCCTCAGAGTTGATGATGTAACCAAAATTATTAGATGACTTGGTGAAGCTATCAAAGATGATATAATTGTTCAAAAAATCTTAAGATATCTACCTATGAGATTAAATGCCAAAATATTTGGCATTGAAGAAATGTATGATCTAAAAAGTCTCACAATGGACCAGTTGCTTGGTACTCTCACAACCTATTAGCCAAGAGTAGGAAAATAGAAGTTTGAACCAAAGGAGGTAACTTTCAAGGTGTCCAAGAAGACTAAGGAGCACAAAGACCATTAGGATTTCTCCAACTACGAATTTTATCAGGAGCTAGCTCACTTTTCCATAAAACTAAAGCATGACTCAGGAAAGTAAAAAGGGAATCTTCCCTTCAAATGATTTTACTATGGAAGAGTTGGACCTTTTTCATCCAAGTGTCCTTACAAAGGAAGAAAAAAAAGGAAGATGATCAGAAGTTCAGAGGCAAAGCTTAGAAACATAAAAAAAAGAGACTCTTTAAGAAGAATGGGCTCTAATCCAAAGAGGATAGCTCAACACTAGAGTCAGATAGAAAAAATTCCTAAAAGGATGAGTGAAATGAGTGGTTACTCATGGCATTTGGAGCTGAATCCAAGAAAAAAAAAATTACAGACTCTGGAGAAGAAGAAGAAGAAGTAGAAGTGGTGGAATTTGAAGGGGAACTCATAAGTGCTCTTGATGAGTTAAAGAAGGCTAGAAGAAAGAACAAGAAGCTAAAAGAGAAGTTGAAGTGTGTTGAAGAAGGTCTGTATAACTCAAACAGTGAATAATTTGTTTATCAAAAAGAAAAAGTTGAAGAAGCCATTAAAAGTAAAGACAACGTAGCTCTTCAACCAGAAGAAAAAAAAAAACATGTGAGAAACTAGAAGAGGAGAATAGATATCTAAAGTAGGAGTTGTTCAAAGCAAATAAGGATATGATCCTAGAGACATACAAAGAAGAAATTGCGTCCCTAAAATTCAAATTAGAAGAAGTGGAATGAAAAGAAGAATTTCTTAATGATTTAATACATGAATGGGAGGAAAGCTATCAGAGTCTCAAGGAAAAAGTTGTCTCTCTGAGAAAGGATCTTGAGAAGCTAGAGATTGAGAAGGGTATAAATGAAAAGTTTGTAGAAGGGACAAGAAAGCTAGATCATGATCTAAACAACCAAAGGTCTCTAGAAAATAAGACAGGTATGGGATATTCTAAACCATAAGAATATTTTATGAGAAAGATGAACTTCAGGTCTGTAGGATTTGAGGAACCTCAAAGCTATGAAAAGGTTTTTCAAGAAAGAATCAATGAAGATAAAAAGGCAGCAAGAAAGAGAGGATCCCATCACTGGAATGAGAATTCCAACTCCTCAAAGGAGTCATACCAACGAGGAATGAATCAATCAACAAGACAACAGAGGTAGCTTCATGTAAAAGCTCATGAACTTTCCAACTTCAGGTACTCTAATTTATTTTATGGTCATTGTTATAAATGTCATATATTTGGACATAAATCTATTTATTGTAGAAGATTCAAAGTTGAAAGAGATGAAAATTTTAGATGCAATAAGTATCAGAATTATAAATCTCAAAACTCTCCTCTCAGAAATAGAAATCCCTTCTCACCCTTGATCGATGATGTTGAATGCTTCAAATGTAATAATTTTGGGCACACGGTAAGTGAATGCAAAAGCAAATTTGAGTACTCATCTAAATCCCAAAATGCTTGGCATATAACGTTTCAAAAGGATAAGAATAATTGGAAATGTAAGTCTAGAAATGACATCGAATGTGGACTTTCACTGTCAGCTCATAATCAAGAAAATAGAAGGTATTTGGATAGTGGTTGTTCCAAGCATATGACTGGGGATAAAAGTAATTTATTGTCTCTAAAAGAAAATGATAGAGGGAATGATGTCATGTTTGGAAAAAATTGCTCCAACAAAAATTAAAGGTGAGAGCATAGTCAATCTTGATGAAAATATTAAAGCTCAAAGTGTACTGTATGTAGAGGGACTCAAGCACAACTTGCGTAGTGTGAGACAAATGTGTGATAATGGCTATAATGTGACATTTCGATCCAAATATTGTGAGAGATGACATGAAAAGAATGGAAAGCTAGTGGGAAAGGCAATCTGAACTCACAATAATGTATACGTGTTTGATGATTCTAGAGTAAGTTGCTACTTGAGAAAGACAAATGAAACCTGATTATGGCATATGAGACTTGGTCATTTGAATTCAATCTGCAAGTCTTGTCAATTTGGTAAGCAAACCATGACTCATTTGAATACAAAGGAGTTCTCTTCATCTAAACCTCTAGAGCTAATTGAAACTGATATTTGTGGCTCAACCAAGGTAAAAAAGACCAAGAGGAGAAAGGTATTTTTTGTTTCTTATTGATGATTTTACTAGAGCCACATGGATAATTCTCTTAAAATAAAAATCATAAGATCTTAAACATTTAAAGACATTTAAAGATCAAGTAGAAAACGAGAAGGATCTAAAGATAAAATGCACTTCAAGAGAATACACTTTAGAGAGAGGGGGAGAATAGACTTAAGGAGAGTTTGAAGAATATTGTTAAGATCATGGCATAAGGAGGCAGTATTCTGTGGCCAAAAATCCACAACGAAATGGAGTAGTAGAGAGAAAAAACAAAATGATTAAAGAGATGGCCAGAGCTACGATGGATGAAGTAGATGTACCTCTCACCTTTTGGGGAGAAGCACAACAAGTAGGAGTGTACCTAGCAAATAGAACACAAATAAGGCATAACAGTGATAAGACTCCTTACAAGTTATGGAACGGGAGATCTCCATCAATAAAACACTACAAGGTGTTTGGGAACAAAATCTTTATTAAAAGGAATGATAAAAATCCTCCAAATTTTACTCCCTTGTTGACGAGGGTGTATTTCTCGGGTATTCAACCCAAAGTAAAGGATACATATGCTACAACAAAAGGAAAAAGAGACTTGAGGAATCCATTGATATAGTAGTGGATGAAATAATACCACAATTCAATTCTTCCAAGAAAAACACGAACTCAGATGAAGAAGAAAGTTTAGCCACCAGATTCACAGATCAAGCAAAAACGTAGGTAGATGATGAAGATGAAGAAATAAGTACAACACCAAGGTCCAAAAATCCCTCAATTTACGTACAGAAACATCATCCATAAAAATTATTGGTGATCAAAGAATTGGTGTTCTAACTAGGAGGAGATTCCTTGGTAGCCCACGCTACACAACCTTGCTCTACTATCTCAAATTGAGCCCAAGAATCTCAATCAAGCGAGGATTAGTCCTAGATAAAGGAAATGAATGAAGAGCTAGATAAAATCAAGATGAATGACACTTGGGAGATTTTTCAAAGACCCAAAGATAAAAATGTCATAGGCACCAAATGGGTCTTCAAAAGTAACTTAAATGAGCAAGGTCAAGTGGTTAGGAACAAGGTTCACTTAGTCTGCAAATGATACTCCCAAATAGAGGGAGTATAATTTGAAGAAACCTTTGCACCTATAGCAAGATTAAAAGCTATGAAAATGTTTCTTTCTTTTTCCAGTCATAAAAACATCAAGATGTATCAAGTCAATGTGAAGTTAGCCTTTCTCAATGGATATCTGGAAGAAGTTTATATTAAACAACCAAAGGGGTTCATGCTCACAGAAAATGAAGGGTTTGTGTGCAAAATGAAAAAGGCCTTATATGGACTCAAACATGCCTCGAGATCCTGGTATGCAAGAATGGATAGATACCTTCAGTAACAAGGCTTTAAGAGGGGTATTGTAGATAACAATCTATATATAAAATCTGAAGATAACCACCTACTGATTTTGGTAGTGTATGTGGATGACATAATCTTTAGCAATGATCTAGAGTGGTTGGGGCATCAATTTGCAAATTGTATGTGTTAGCTTTGTTGGTGTTTGGCCCAAAAATGGATCCAAAACACTCCCAAAGTCTCCAAATTTTGCTTAAAATCATGTAATGGATCCAAATTTGCTCTTAAAATCTTCAAAATCTTCACTAAGATCATCCAAGGACACAAACCATCAAATGTCGAGAGCCCTTGGAAGGGCCAAAATGCGCTATTGGGAGGCTAAAACACTTCAAAAAACCATGAAAATCCATTATCGCAGGCTTAAAACTCAAGAATGTACAACAACCATTAGATCTAGCCGATCAATGACCCAGATCTAAGCGAAAAATCACAAATCGGCAAGAAGAAAGGACTTCAGGTAGTGGCAATCGGCGTTGGACACCGCTGATCAGTGATTGCCAATGATTGGATTGATGGGTTGCAATCGGTGGAGGAAAATCGACAGTATCAACACAGGTTGTGTGGAAAGAGTGATCGCGATCAACGATTCAATGTGGATCATCAATTGCACATGTAGATCGATGGCCCACATCGCATCGCCGGATCACTATCGGTGGAAACCAAAGGGGCGAGGCCTTTACATATATATGCATGCAACCCAATGGGCCTGACCTGATGGCGTTATAAATGATTTCTTATAAAATTTCAGGTCCGCGCCAAAGCCTTGTTTAATGCATTTTTCGTGTATTTCACTATACAATGAAATACAAATGAACCTTGGGCCAGCGCTGATAGCGATGAAGCCTGGACCCGAAAGGGTTCGGGAAGTGAAATATATATATTTTGAAGTCCGCCAAAGGCAATTTCTCATGTTTTCCAATGTTTTTCACAAATTTCCAAATACAAAGGGAAGCGAGGGAATCGATTGGCTGCGATATGAGACAACAATTTGAAGGGTGGACCCAATAAAGGAATTAATTATGTTTATGGACTTTTTGAAGTCCGAAAAGGACAAAGACGGGTGGGTATTCTCAGAATTGTTGTGTTTTCCGTTCATAACAGAAAGCAGTCACTATCCGTGTTTTAAAGGGATTTCATAGGCCCAAAGAGCCATTCCACCACACAACAGAAGCCGAATCAATGACAAAGAAGTGATGGAGCCACAACACGCACAACTAGCCCACAACAGAAGTGATTAAGGAGCATAGACAATGCAACACTACCAAATCAACCCGAAATGATCATGGAACCACAGCACGACACAGCCAGAACAAACAGAATGAACGTGGAGCATCTCTGACATGAGAGAGCTCCCACACAACATATTTGAATGCGGTTATTCATGTGTCAGAAGAGGAAAACCTCCAAGCCATGCTTGCCGATTGAGGGAATCAAATAGTTAACAAGACAGAGGGATAGATCAAGACCTATGAAGCCTCAGAAGGCTTAGCATCATTGTAAAGAGCTATAAATAGCTGAAAACTAAATGTAACATGGGTTCAAATTCTGGAGATTATTCCTCCTCTGTTTCGTTAAGCTTCTCATCTTCATTCTAGCAATATAAGCTTATTTTTCCATTATATGTTCAATGTCCATTCTCTTTGCTATACTAAGCTTGCATTGGGATAATTTATTCATGTTTCTTCTGTATCTAATGCCAGATAACTGTCATCTTATCTATGCATTGATAAATTAGATTTGCAAGCCTCTTTACTACCTGTAGCTAGCCATTTATATGTGTTATTACATATGCATCTGCCAGCATAGTTAGTAAGCTCATTTGCTGCCTGTAGCTAGCCATTCATATATGTTCATGTATGCAATCTATTGGTACTATCAGTATTCTCCATCTATCCATTAAATCTACAAACTATTGAGCACTAGTGGTCTAAAGCATTGTGTTGTTGAGGGTGTTCATGCATGTCTTGAGTGAGAATAGAGCTGAAATGGTTATCTGAATTGATCCAAAATATCATCCATTCCAATAGTTCTGAGAACAATATTAAAGATTATATGTTACCAGGCATCTCCGAGCTGCAACCTAGGAGAGTTTCCTGGAGTGCTAACATAATTGACGATGTTTCCAGGGAGAGGAAACTGAAGCTCAGCTTCCCTAGGGAACGACATAAATCTGGCTTTGATGATAGACAAAGTCTGGGCACATTTTTGGTCGTAATCATCTATCTAGAGACCCTACTAGAGGCTGAACCTCTTGGTGGCTTCACTTCATAGTTTTGGCTCAGTTTGTGAGGCATACTCGGAGACATCCTTAGAAGCTACAAGCTGACCTAGTACCTGACCCTGAAAAGATCATCAAAGAAAGAAAGGTATTGCAGAAAGGAGCATCAGGTTTAGGTAAACCTAAACAATCTCCTATATCTATTCAAGAAAGGCCTATAATAGAACAAATATATGTTGAGAGTATAGCTTCTAATACTAGCAGTGAAGAAAAACTCTTAGAGATTCATAAAGCTCCTTATTCTTTAGGTTTTCCTTTTGTTGTATGCCCAAAGGAAACCTCACCTCCTATCCATCATACTCCTTCAGTCCTATAAATCACTCCTTAGCCCTCTATCATTCAGATTTCTAGTACTCTTTTAGCCACCACAGCTATGGCAGGCCCACAAACACCTACCAAAATGGAAAGAATCATAGCTGCTAGGTATGGACCTCTAATACTGCCCACTCCTTTGAATGATATGCCTATTGGAGAATATCAGAAGTATATGCCTAAGTTCACTGGAACTGAAGGTGTTTCAGTTGAAGAACATCTTAAGTCATTCTATAGCTATGCTGATAACCTGGACATTAGTGAAGATGATGTCTGGATGAGAGTCTTTGTCCAAAGCCTAGATGGAGAGGCTAGAAAATGTTTCAGAGAACTGTCCCCAACATCTATAGCAGATATTGAGGCCTTAGATGATGCATTCCTAAAGCATTGGGGGGATAAGAAGGATCTCCTTTACTACCACACTGAGTTTGGGAACTTACAGAGGGAAAATGGTGAGCTGCTATCTGATTTTAATAAGAGATTTAACTGCATCTAGACTCATCTATGCCAGTTCCTTTGATTCTAACTTCTATTTACTGTTGAGGGAGAAGCAAGGTGCTTCTTTGGTTGATATGCAAGATGCAGCCCTAGAAGTAGAACCAAACATCATGGCTACAGAAAAGCTCAAAGGTAACTTTGATAGAAGGAGACAAAGGGGCGAGCCTTCATCATCTTCAAATCCTAAGATTGATAAAATGGCCAAGATGATAGAGTCATTAGCCTATGAAGTTTCTAAATTAAAGGTTGAGTAGCATTCTAGGAAAGGAAGGCTTCCTAATACCTTTGCTCCTCCAAATCCAAATCCATATACAAGAGCAAATGAGCAGTTGCAGATTTTGCAAAGAAGCAAAGAGGCAAATGAAGAGCAAAGGTTGAAGGTCCCTTTTCAGAATACAATCATGGAAGAAGAGCAACTTGAAGAGGATGATGAGATCCATTGTATGGAAGACAAAGGCAACGCCACCTTTTTAACCAAAGTTGCCTATGAGAAGTCATTATTCAATGACCAGATCAACCAAGAATGGGATGGTGAAGCTGTTCTACAAACTGCATATCAACACCAATATAATCTGAGGTCTATGATGAATAATGTCAAAGGAACTCCTATTCATAAAGCTATTGTTCCTACGAAACAACAAGCTAATAAGAAGAAGTAGCCAGTATTTGACCCTATCATCCTCAAAGTTCCATCTATAGAGGTAAGAGGCCTTGACAAGTCCCCTTCTTCTTTCAGTTTTCAATCAGAAATCTAGAAGCCAAGAATACCTATGCCTCTGATTGAACCAGTGAAGAATGAGTCCTTCAAGAAATATATCCTTGAGGCTCTTGAACCTAAAACCATCCAAGCCTCCATTGACTATGTAAATCTACAAGATGACCAACCAGCTGTTATTCTTAGCCCAATGATTGTAAATTGTGAAGACAACTCCCCATCATTCCATGTTTCTCTGTCTATTTATGATGAAATCCTTCACAATTTCCCTCTAGACACTAGAGACAACCATAATTCAATGCCCAAGGCTGTCATGGATAAGCTCGGCCTTGAAATTACCAAGCCTTATCAGTTGGCCTCTATGCAACTTAAAACATTAGATTGCCAGATCACAAAGAAAGAAGGCCCACAGATTTAGGACATGTTCTTTAATGGAGCTTGCTCTAAGGAAGCTGCAGGAATAGGTGAAGTCCTTGTGTCTCCCACACAATAATGCATTGATTCATCTTTCATATTAACTTTTCAGGTCACAAATGACACAACAAAGTATGAAGCATACCTTATTATTCAGCAGGTGTACAAAACCTCCCAATCAAAGCATCCAAGGTTGAAAGCATACAGAGAGGAGGTGAAATATAGACCACCTCTGCCTGATAATATCAAATGCTAGAAATTTTTTGAAGTAGAGGATCAAATCAATAGGCTTTTACAAGTCTTTGATGAATTGGCTGATATACACATTAACCAAGAGAAAGAAACCTTTCATAAAAAGGTAAAAAGGGTCAATTTTTAGTTTGGTGACTGTTTTCTCAAAAGGAATGCATCAAACGAAGGATATGTTTTTGACAATGCAGTCAATGGGTTGTTCTTTGAACTTTATTTCAGTCAAGGCTGTCAAGCCTTGGTATTGTAAATATGTTGTTTTTAAGTTTTTATTTCATGCTAAATAGACTCCATGCCTAATGCAACACTAGGAGGAAGATTTGATCTTGTTTTTTATAGGAAAGGCATTGATCTGTGGTTCTTGAAATCTCACAGGGAGGTTTTCATATCTAGAAGGAGCTAAAGTTAGCTTTGTTGGCATTTGGCCCAAAAATGGATCCAAAACACTCCCAAAGTCTCCAAAATTTTCTTAAAATCATGCAATGGATCCAAATTTTCTCTTAAAATCTTCAAAATCTTCACTAAGATCATCCAAGGAGCAAAACCATCACATGCTGAGAGCCCTTGGAAGGGAAAAAACGTACTATCGGGAGGCTAAAACACTTCAAAAAACCATGAAAACCCATTATCACAGGCTTAAAACTCAAGAATGTATAGCAGTTGTTAAATTTGGCTGATCAACGGCCCAGATCTAAGCGGAAAATCGCAAATCGACAAGCAGAAAGGACTTTGGGTAGTGGCAATCGATGTTGGACACCGCCGGTCAACGATCATCGATGATCGGATTGGCAGGTCACAATTGGCGGAGGCAATGTTGGGTTGTGTTATATTCTTTCCACGACTAACCTACGTAGTGAACTAGGTGGTTAGAGGGGGGGTGGAGCCCCCCCTTTGTTATGCCGATTGCACAGTGGGGGGGTCACAGGGGGGGTGCCAGCCCCCCCTGTCCAGGGGGTTTGAGGGGGGTGGGTAGCCCCCCTCCACGAGGTTCAGGGCAGTGCCTCGGGAAATTTTTTTTTGGACCCTATATTAGGTTGGGCGAACCTACCTATGGTTTTCGGTCCATGGTATTGGATGCTTCGGCATGTATATATATGTATTGTAACATTGAAAGGAATATAATGAAAAAAATCAAGCTGGTAGTCCCGGTTTTAGGATCCAAAGGAAAATCTCTGTGTATATGTGTTTTATGTATGGGGTTAAAACCTACATTTGGAATCAGAGCTGTTTTGGCTTTAAGGGGACACCTTTGTTGCTGAGGGGTTTCGCTCGGGCTTGTGGTAGACCCTGTTTAGTGGGAGATCTATGAGATCAATTCTAGTGGTGAAAGAAGATGGCGAGCAGTGGAAAGATAGAGAATGAGAAATTTAATCGTCAGAGTTTTGAGTTGTTGAAACTCAAGATGGAGGATCTATTGGTGGATAAAGATCAATGGGTCGCGGTAGATCTGGGTACTAAACCAATGGGAGTGTCCAATGAAGATAGGAAGAAGTTGGATTAGAAGGCAAAAAGCACAATACGATTGTGTGTCTTAGATTTATTATTTCTGAATGTATCAGGGGAAGCTATGGTGAAGGCTTTGTGGGACAAGTTAGGGACTTTGTACCAATCTAAGTCTCTGGTGAATAAACTGTTCTTGTGGAAAAGCTGTATAACCTGAGGATGAAAGATGGAGACCCAGTGACAAAGCATCTGAACGCATTTAATATTGTGGTAAGTCAGATAGCATCTGTTGATATTAAAATTTCAGATGAAGATAAGTGAATTAGTTTGTTGTGTTCTCTACCAAATTCGTGGGATAGTCTTGTTACTCCAATAGGTAGCAATGCAACTGCCTTGCAATTTGATGAAATAGTCTCATCCTTGTGGACAAAGGAGATGAGACAAAAAAATATGGAGAGCCAGAATGGTGATGCCTTGTCTGTATGAGGACAGTCCCAGAATGGAAACAAAAATAAGTCATCGAGTGGGAGATCTAAATCTCGAGGGAGATCTAAATCTCCAGGAAAACCTGTAAAGGTGGTGCGCTGGAAATGCGGTAAGGAAGGGAACTACAAAAGGGACGATAAATTTAAAGCTCCTGACAAAGGAAAGGGATCTGATGATGCTCCTTTTGTAGAGGTAAAAGCCACCTCAGATGAAGGTGGGGATGTGTAATTGGCTTCTTCAAGTACACATATAGATCATGAGGCATGGTTGATTGACTCAGGTGCATCCTTTCACTTCACTCCCCATAGAGAGTGGTTCTGCGAGTATGAGAAATACGATGGTGGTGATGTCTTCTTAGGGGATGATAGGAAGGCTAAAATCGTTGGTCACGGAAAAGTAAAGTTGAAGTTGCAACGTGGAAGGGTTAGAACACTTTCGGGTGTTCTACATATTCCTGCATTGGCCAGAAATCTGATTTCTGTAAGCAAGCTGGATGATGCAGGTGTAAAAACAATGTTTGTGAAGGATACCTGCAAGATGGTTTGGGGAGCACTGGTATTGATGCAGGGAGTTCAGACTGGAATTCTGTACAAGCTACAAGGTATCATTTTTGTTGATGGGTGCAACAGTTCTGTGGTTCCTAAAAGTGGAGCAGAAAATCTAGTGGTCTTTGGAGAGAAGACCATGCTGTGGCATGGCTTGGACATATTGGAGAGAAGGGCCTTCGAATAATTTATGGTAAACGTATGGTAGAAGGTATGAGTAATAGCTCTCTAGACTTTGATTTCTGTGAAAATTGTGTATATGGGAAGCAGAATCGGGTGAGTTTCCCCTCTGGTGGTATGAGGGTGAAACAAATTTTAGAGCCTGTGCACAATGATGTGTTTGGACCTGTGAAGGTTCCATCACTGGGTAAGTCTGTGTACTATGTATAATTTATAGATGACTTCTCAAGGAATACATGGATATATTTCCTTAAAAAGAAATCTGAAGTCTTTGACAGGTTTAAAGAATTTAAGGCTCTGGTGAAAAACCAGACAGAGAAGAAGATAAAGGTGCTGATGACAGATAACGGTGGAGAGTTTTGTAGTAAGGAATTTGAAGAATTCTGTAAGAAGTGTGGTATAGCACAACAGAAGACTACTCCATATACACCTCAGCAAAATGGAGTTGCAGAAAGAATGAACAAGACGTTGATGGAAAGGGAAAGAAGCATGCTCAGTGGTGCCGGGTTAGGACAGAAATTCTGGGGAGAGGCGGTGGAGACATCATGTTACCTGGTCAATAGATCACCTTCATCAACGTTGGTGGATAAGACTCCACAAGAGGTATGAACTGGTAAGAAACCCTCTCTTTCACATCTGAGGGTATTTGGATGTGATGCATATGTACATGTTCCAAAGGAGAAACGAACCAAGTTGGATAGTAAATCTGAAAAGTGCATCTTTATTGGGTATAAGGATGGTTTAAAGGGTTATAAGCTTTGGAACCCAGTAACAAGGAAGGTTGTGTACAACGAGATGTGGTGTTCAGAGAGGTGAAAGATGTTATTAAACATGAAATCCAACCAAAGGAACTTGAGAAGATAGAGTTTAAGCTAAAGGAGGAAGAATCAAACTCTACAATACAGTAGAAATCAGAAGATGAAGAGCCACAAACTCCGGGAGTGAGAAGATCGGTTCGAGAAAGAAGACAACCAGAAAGGTATAGTCCATCTGCTTTCTATTCAAATTTTGTTTTATCTATTACTCATGATTATCCCAGAACTATGAAGGAAGCAGTAGATTCAGAGGATGGAAAACTCTGGAAAGAGGCCATGGTTGATGAAATGGCATCTTTGCACAAAAATGAGGCTTGGGATCTGGTGGAGTTGTCGACTGGAAGGAAACCCATTGGCAGCAAATGGGTGTTCAAGAAGAAGACAAATGCAGAAGGGAAGGTGGAGAAATACAAAGCTTGGTTGGTAGCAAAAGGTTATTCCTAGGTGATGGGAATTGATTTTGGTGATATTTTTTCTCCTGTTGCCAAGGTAACTTCTATTAGGTTACTTTTATCTATTGCTGTTGCTTTTGATTTTGAGGTAGAACAGATGAATGTGAAGACAACATTTCTTCACGGGGATCTGAAAGAGGAGATCTACATGAAGAAACTTGAAGGATTTGCAGTGAAGGGTAAGAAAGAACTGGTATGCAAGTTAAAGAAGTCTCTATATGGGTTAAAATAATCACCGAGGATGTGGTATCAAAAATTTGATACATTTATACAGGGACTTGGCTTCACCCGAAGCAAAGCAAATTGCTGAGTGTATTTTAAATTAATTGGTGACCGTGTTATTTATCTGGTCTTGTATGTGGATGATATGTTGCTAGTTGGAAATGACAAAGATATTATCCAGGATTTGAAGACCCAATTGTCCTCCAAATTCGACGTGAAAGATCTCGGTGCTGCAAACTATATTTTGGGCATGGAAATTAAAAGAGATCGGGCAAAGAGGAAGCTCTAGTTAAACCAGAGGAAGTAAGTCGAGACAATACTGCAGAGGTTTAAAATGTAGGATAGTAAACCAGTGAAGGTTCCTATTCCTGTAGGTGTAAAGTTATCTGTTGAACGGTGTCCCAAGACATAAGAAGAGAAGGAGGATATGCCCCGTGTTCCATATGCAAGTGCAGTTAGTAGCTTGATGTATGCAATGGTCTGTACTAGACCAGACATTGCACATGCAGTGGGAGTATTGAGCATGTTTATGTCAAAACTAGGGAAGGAGCATTGGACAACAGTGAAGCGGGTTTTTAGGTATTTGAGTGGCACTAGTGATTATGGTTTGTGCTACCAAGGAAGACCAGGATCAGATAGTGTTGGATATTCGTGGCTTTTTTGATGTAGACTGGGCTGGAGATCTGAATCAGAGAAGATCTACAAGTGGGTATGTGTTTAACCTATTTGGAGGTGCAGTCAGTTGGATGAGTAAGAAACAATTTGTAGTGGCACTATCAACTACAGAGGCAGAATACATGGTAGCCACTCATGCAAGCAAGGAAGCAATTTTGTTGCAGAGATTGTGTTCAAGTATGGGGTTAGTACAGCGAGCTATAAGGATAGACTGTGATAGCCAAAGTGCAATTTTCTTGGCAAAGAACCTTTCTTATCATTCAAAGACAAAGCACATTGATGTTTAGTATCACTTTGTGAGGGATATGATAGAAGACAAAAAGGTGTTGTTGGTAAAGGTGGACACTTTGAAGAATACTGTAGATGAATTGAAAAAATCTGTGAGTTATGAGAAGTTCTCCTGGTGTAGAGAAACAATGGGCATTTCAGGGCTAGAAAAATGACTAATCTCTCTTGTGGCCCCCTGTGGAAAGAAAACAACAAGTGGGAGAATGTTGGGTTGTGTTATATTCTTTCCACAACTAACCTACGTAGTGAACCAGGCGGTTAGAGGGGGGGTAGAGCCCCCCCTTCCTTGCGCTGATTACGCAATGAGGGGTCATAGGGGGGGTGGTAGCGCCCCTTGTCTAGGGGTTTTGAAGGGGGCAGGTAGCCCCACCGCCTATGGGGTCCAGGGCAGCGCCCTAAGAAATTTTTTTTTGGACCTTATATTATGTTGGGCGAACCTACCTATGGTTTTTTGTCCATGGTTTTGGACGCGATGGTTTTTCAGTCCATGGTATTGGATGCTTTGGCATGTATATATATGTATTGTAACATTGAAAGGAATATAATGAAAAAAATCAAGCTGGTAGTCCCAGTTTTGGGATCCAAGGGAAAATCTCTCTGTATATGTGTTTTATGTGTTATGCTCTCGCATTGTTTATTTTCTGTGTTTTAGGATTCGTATGGAGGTAATTTCTATACGGGGTTAAAACCCACAGGCAAATCTGCGGTATCGATGCAGGTTGCATGGAAGGAGCAATCGTGATCAACAATTCAACGTGGACCGTCAATCATGCACGCAAATCGACGACCCACGTTGAATTGTTGATCGTGATCGCTCTCGGTGGAAACCAAAGGGGCGGGGCCTTTACATATATATGCATGCGACCCGGTGGGCCGGACTCAATGGTATTATAAATGATTTCTTATAAAATTTCAGGTCCGCGCTAAAGCCTTGTTTAATGCATTTTTCGTGTATTTTGTTATACAACGAAATACAAAGGAACTTTGGGCCAACATCAATAGCGATGAAGCCGGGACCCGAAAGGGCCCAGGAAGTGAAATATATATATTTTGAAGTCCGCCAAAGGCAATTTTTCATGTTTTCCAGCATTTTTCATGAATTTCCAAATACAAATGGAAGCGAGGGAACCAGCCAACTATGATATGTGACAGCGACCCAAAGGGCGGACCCGATAAAGGAATTAATCATGTTTATGGACTTTTTGAAGTTCGAAAAGGACAGAGAGGGGCGAGAATTCTTAGAATTTTTGTGCTTTTTGTTCATAATAGAAAGCGGTCACTATCCACATTTTAAAGGAATTTCATAGGCCCGAAGAGCCATTCCACTGCAACAATTTGACCACAGCACAGAGGCCGAATCAACGACAAAGCAGTCATGGAGCCTGTTAGCCTCCTGCTGCAGCAGGTTACTCATATTTCATGATTGACATTTTACAGGCCAAATATGTCATACTTTGCATGCTGCAATGCTCCATATTTTCTAAACAATCACCAAGCAAAGAAGGCTACTCGAGTTCATCTAACTGCTTTCCAATTTTGAAAATTCATTCCAATTTTGTAGAATTTTTAGCTAAAGGGAGGTCTAAACAGCTTAATCTTGGTCTCCCTAGGTTTCAATTTCCTGTTTTAGAATATAGAGAATG
>APFE030730669.1:120105-134439 GCA_000404065.3 Pinus taeda
AGTTTGATGGTTCGGTTAACAAGTTAGGAGCAAGGGCCGGAGTATGGATTTACAATACACATGATAATCACGCACAAGGCCATGCCTATAGACTCAATTTCAGATGTACAAACAACATGGCAGAGTATGAAGCTCTTCTCTTAAGCCTTAAGCTGCTCAAAGTCCTAGGAGCTACTAAAGTGTCCATCCTAGGTGACTCTGACTTGATTATACAACAAATGAAAGGTAACTTTGTCGCCAATGATAGTAGAATGAGAGCCTACAGGGCTGATGCCACCGAATTACTCAATTCCTTCAGTGAATTCAAGCTTACCAAAATTGCAAGAGATCACAATATTCATGCACACAGTCTAGCAACCTTTTCTAGCACATGCAAGCTTCCATTTGAACCAAATCACCATTTCACCGCTGAAATAAAACACATACCTTCGGTCCCTAACAATGTCAAGGATTGGCAGGTATTTCAAAATGATGCCCAGATTAAAAATTTCTTAACTCTTGAGGATGAATTTTCCAACACAAACATTGACATGGATGCCATCACCGACTCACAACAACTAGCAGAAGAAAATCACCTGACTGTAACAGCTGCAACAACTAAACAAATCCTTAACCCAACTGTTTTTGACAATGCAAACATAGAACAGCTGAAACAAATCTGTTTAGAGGAAACAGCCAAAGCAGAGGATGAGTTTATTGATCTAAAGAGTAATTTTTTACCTGCCGGCCTTACTCCATTGGAAGACATGTTTGATGACAATGATGTGCCCAAAAAGCCAAATATGGAGCCTCTGAATGCTGCTATAGAAGAACAAAACATAGGAACAACAGAGCATCCCAGAATGATTAAGTTGTCCAAAAATCCGCCCCCTGATCAAAAACCGAAATATGTGGATTTGTTCAAAGAATTCCAAGATGTATTTGCCTGGAGTTATGAGGACTTGAAGTCCTATGACACCTCAGTGATCCAACATACCATTCCCTTAAAACCAAATAAAAAACGTTCAAACAGAAACTTAGGAGAATCAACCATGCTTCTTCCCCTTATCGAAAAATAAATAAAGAGAATGTTTGAAGATGGTATCATTGCACCCATCAGATTCTCTGAATGGGTATCTAATTTAGTTCCCACTAGGAAAAAAACAGGAGAGATAAGACTGTGTGTAGACTTGAGAAATTTAAACCAGGTCTCTCTAAAAGACCACTACACTTTGCCCAAAATGGACCATATCTTACAAAGAGTAGTGGGTTCCTCTAAAATTTCTTTACTAGATTGATTTTCAGGATTTAATCAGATACTTGTTCACCCGGACGACCAAGACAAGACAGCCTTTACCACACCGTGGGGAACATTTAAGTATGTTAAAATTCCTTTCGGGCTGAAAAATGTTGGTGCTACCTTTCAAAGGGCAATGGATATTGCATTTGCCAAGGAGATACATGATTTCCTTGTTGTTTACCTTGATGATCTAACCCCATTCTCCAAATCTGACCAAGAGCACCTTAAGCACTTAAGGCAAATTTTCATGACATGCAGGAAATATGGCATTTCCTTGAATCCTAAGAAGTCCCTGTTTGCCCTTTAGGAAGGCAAGCTTCTAGGGCATATCATATCAAAATATGGGATTAGAATTGACCCGGAAAGAATTCAAGCTATCCTCCAAATCCCCTATCCAAGAAACATAAAAGAACTGCAAGCATTCCTTGGAAAGATCAATTTCCTAAGGAGATTTATCCCAAACCTAGCTGAGATAATAAGGCTATTGAGCAACATGTTAAAGAAGGATGACAAAAATAAAATGGCCTCTTGAAACCAAGCAGGCTTTTGAGAGTATAAAAACTTCCCTAACTCAAATGCCTGTCCTCACCAGCTATCCCGCTCCATATTCCTCTTGTGACCAAGAAAACGCACTGGTAATCCTGACCCATGACTCCATGCCCAATGGTTTGAAACTTATCATTTCATGAATTGCCTCTCTGCCTGAAAGCATTTTCCTTCCATCCAAACACAAACAAAAACCCCTTGTACCCAACAACTAGCCTAAAATCATCATCAAACAAAGTTAAATCATTAAGAGAGAGCCCTCTCTGATTGCAGGTGGGCTAGAACCTGCAATCCAAATATTGGTTTGTGGTTACCTCGGTCGTATCCCTACAAGAGCTTAGGGACAACTTGAGTGATAACAGAGCCACAACATGCGCAGCTAGCCCACAACAGAAGTGATTAAGGAGCATAGACAGTGCAACACTGCCAAGTCAACCCAAAACGATCACGGAACCACAACACAACACAACCAGAACAAATGGAATGATTGTGGAGCATCTTTGACATGAGAGAGCTCCCAAAGATCGCAACAACTACCCAAAATATCTGAATGCGGTTATTCCTCTGTCAGAAGAGGAAAACCTTCGAGCCATGCTTGTTGATTGAGTGAATCAAACAATTAACAAGACAGAGGGATAGATCAAGATCTCTGAAGCCTCAGAAGGCTCAACATCATTGTAAAGAGCTATAAATAGCTGAAAACTAAATTTAACAGGGGTTCAACTTCTGGAGATTATTTTTCCTCTGTTTCTTTAAGCTTCTTATCTTCATTCTAGCAATATAAGATTATTTTTCCATTATATGTTCAATTTCCATTCTCTTTGCTGTACTAAGCTTGCACTTGGATATTTTTTTCATGTTTCTTCTATATCTAATGCCAGATAACTGTCATCTTATCTTTGCATTGATAAATTAGATTTGCAAGCTTCTTTACTACCTGTAGCTAGCCATTTACATGTGTTATTATATATGCATCTGTCAGTATAGTCAGTAAGCTCATTTGCTGCCTGTAGCTAGCCATTCATATATGTTCATGTATGCAATCTGTTGGTACTATCAGTATTCTCCATCTATCCATTAAATCTACAAACTATTGAGCATTAGTGGTCTAATGCCTTGTGTTGTTGAGGGTGTTCATGCATGTCTTGAGTGAGAATAGAGTTGAAATGGTTATCTGACTTGATCCAAACCATCATCCATTCCAATAGTTCTGAGAACAATATTGAAGATTATATGTTACCAAGCGTCTTCGAGCTGCAACCTAGGAGAGTTTCCTGGAGTGCTAATAGTATGCAGACAAAGTTTTAGATGTCCATTATAGGATAACTGTCCTTTTTCTTAGGATTGAAAATTTCTCAATCAAAGGATGGGGTCATCATTCCCCAATCCAAATACTTGGGAGAAACTATGAAGAAATTTGGAATGGAAGATTGCAAGCCAGTTAGCACCCACATGGTTATAGACCGTAAATTATGCAAAGAAGATGATACACCTATGGTAGATTAGACCATCTACAGATCGATGATAGGAATCTTGTTGTATCTCACAACATCTAGATTAGACATCATGCAAGAAGTAGGTCTGGTGGATAGTTTTGAAGCCCGCCCCTATGAAAATCATATTGCAATCAAAAGGATTTTCAAATTTTTGCAAGGCAGAGTAGACTATGGGCTATGGTATGCTAGAAGAAAAGAGTTTAAATTAAAGGCCTATACTGATGTTGATTAGGGAGGAAAAATTTATGGTAGGAAGAGCACCTCTGGTGCAACACTATTTTTAGGAGATTGCATAGTGTCTTGGGTTAGCAAGAAACAAGACATCATTTTTTTGTCAACTGTTGAAGTAGATTATATTGCAATTTCCACTTGTTGCTCACAAATTCTCTAGATGAAGTAGACCTTGAAGGACATTAAAGTAGATTTGATTGATTCAATTCCAATCATGTGTGACAACACTAGTGCTATCAACATCTCTGAGAATCCCGTCATTCCCTCAAAGACCAAGCACATTCCGATGAAGTTTCATTTATTAAGAGAACAAGTTGCTACTAGTGTTATTCAACTTGAATATGTGGCCACTAAAGAATAGGTCATGAACATATTTACTGAGCCATTTGGAAGATGTAAGCCACTAAGAATAACAGTTAGCAGTTGTAACTTCGCCTCCCAAATGACTTAATTACAATGACTATTGGTAACTACTGAACTTGAAGAATCAAGTGAAGAGTAGGATGTAGTGTTTCATTGGGAGACTTTAGAAGGATCATTTTCCATTGATGAAAAAGGGGGAGACAATTAGTAATGATAAGGATAATAACAATGTTGAAGAAAATCATGCTTGGTTTTAGGGGGGGCTTAGTTTGTTGCCATCAATGCCAAAGGGGAGATTGTTGGACAGTTTCCATTGTTTGAATGGTTGGTGACACCTAGTATGCTGACATTAATGTAAACTAAAATAGCATTGAGTTTAGAAGCATTGAGTGTTGGCATTGATGAGCATGTTATTCAGGGGGAGTCCTATGGTTGTTTTAATGTTTTGTAGAGATTCATCATAGTAGCAGGCTTAGTGGATAAGCCATAAAAAATATGACTATAATGGATGGGGAGTACCATATTTGGAGTATATTATGTCTCAAGAGATCATCTCAGTTTCTCCTTGAAGTGGCATAGTTGGAAAGTGTCTAAAGAGATATTTCCAATGGTATGTGAAAGTATTCAAATGGCCTTATGGATCAAAAGTTATGATTAGTCAAAGTAAGGACTTTGAAGCCCTTAGTAGCAATGCCCAAAACCCCGGAAGGCCCAGAACCCTGGAGTTTTATTTAAAAATGTTACATGATTGTATTGAGTCGGGGTAGCGGGAAGCATAGAACCCCAGAAGGCCTAGAAACTCATAGGCTTATCTAAAAGTCTTATGAGATTACATCAAGCTGGGGTAGCGGGAATCTTGAAACCTCAGAAGTTTGGAGTTGTATTTAAAAAGGGGTTATGGGTTGGCATCAACTTGAGGTAGCAGGAGCATTACCCAAAATCCCGGAGGCCCGAAAGCCTAGAAGCCTATAAAGAATGAGGGAAAAAGGATAAAGCATCGGCATTTTGCAACAAGTAATAATACAGGTGAAGGAAGTTCTTGCCAACATTTGACAGTTTGTTAAATATCGATAGGCGCAACTAGGATGTGGTTTTGTGAAGATTTCATGTGTTCAAGTGACCAAGGGCCTTCGATCTATGAATGAAGTAAATAAATGCAAACAAGCATTTAAAGGGCTTAGGGAGACCCACCGACATTGGAAGTGGTGCACTCCAGTGGGATAGTGCCTGGGAGCCTATAAGTCTTATGAAATTGAATTTAGAGAAACGTTATAGGAACCAGGGCATCTAGGATATATCTCAGCAGTGATATGAATAAGTCAACAAATCTTTTCGTATGTACCATACTCGGTAGTGCGACACAATATACAGAGAACGAATGGGTCGACAGTTGGATTAAATGCTCACAAAGAGGTTGGTGCCATTGTATTAATGGCGACCGCTGAAATAATTCCCCTTTATTTTCACTTGCACTTCATAAGATATTTAATGAGGAATATGGATGAGGGAAAACATACCAATGAGTCTATGAGTTTTAATGGCATGTTGCAGTGAGAGAAGGAAGAAGAGACACACGTGAAGTACATTCTATGCTTTGTGGGAATTTAAGAGGAATGGGGACCCAAGTTATATATGTAGGATGAATTCAATAGAGGTGCTTGTTGAGTGTGCAGGGTAGACTAGGATTAAATTCTCAGTAGGGAGAATCCACAAGTGCCCATTCTGATATTTAATGTAGTTGCAGTGGCCTTGCTATTTTTGAAGGAAAAGTAGTAGGTAGAGTCATCCAGAAGCACACTATCAGGCACTAAACAACAGAGACAACATAAACAACAGGTGGACAACAGAGATAGCATTGACATTTGCGTAGAATAGGAACAAAACTCAAGATTTCCTTTGAGCAAAGTGGGGATTCAACAATTGTGTTGAGTCTAAGTGAGTGTGGAGCAGAGAGTCAAGCGCAGAGAGTTAACTGTGTTTACATTAGAGTGGAGGGTCGAGACTAGAGCTTGTTGAGTAGTGGAGCTATAGAGCTGAAGGGAAGGAGATGGTATTGCAATATATCATGTTTATATTTATGATTATATGTATTAGCCTTTGTTTTCAATTTGAAAATTGTATAAAAAGTAGAGAAATTGCTAGAGCAAGTAGTCACTTGCGTTCATAAGAGGTTGGTGCCTCTTAGCAAGTGGTATCTTACTATCTGTAGGGGGTTGGGGTCTCCTATGAGTGGGTGCTCACAAAAAACTTGATATAATTAAGTGGGTGCTTAATTTACATCATAATAACAAAAAAATTGGTGGTTTTCTCCCTTTGGGTTTCCATGTAAAAATATTAAATACTTGTGTCAATATGTGTGTTACTAAACTGATGAACTATGTGTTCATGTGAATGGTTTTCTTTACTACATATTTATATTGTAGTCTGAATACTCTTATAAATAATTAGCAAAAGTCAAAGGAAATATATGAATTAAGCATAAATTTTAATAACATCACTATTATTGATTCACCCTCCCCTTCAGTAATTCCTTATACCAACATAAGTGTTAGTAAAAGGTATTGTATAATGGATATTTTTGTTTGAAAGAATTCATGAAAATTTCCGGATTAGTTGGTTCGATTTATCCAAAGGATATTTCCCATTTTGATAGGACTTGGGCTTAAAAACTGAGGACTTGGGTCTAGGTTATATTGGGCCCTTGTCCTGTGTTTACATGTCTAGGCAGGTTGTAAGGCTCTTTGACAACCCTACCAATAGGAGCGATAACATTTTTTAATGCTACATGGAGTTATTCAAGTCTTGGTTGTACATGATGTCACATTACTAATATTTCAATTTGTGTTTTTAATTTGATGAGATATTCTTAAAAACTAACTTGCAGGATCTAGTCTAGTGACCCCACTTGGAAAAAACCTTAAAAACGTAACATGCAAGCAATCACTCTCTAAAGAAAGAAGTAAGGTGTTGTAGCCAAATCTTGCAAGGGAGGACAATATTTTTATTGGAAGTCATTGGTATTCCGTGAAAAAATTATTTTTATAATTTTTTTTAAATACACCACATAGAGGAGAAATGTGAATTGGTGAAGAAATTGGTATTTTACAAAACCAAGTTTTTGTATGCAAAGAATTTATTTTTATTAAAAACAATAGAGTGCCCACAACCCAGTATCTATTTAATGCTAAACATATGTCATTGAAGATCAACAACAAATTACAATGGAGTTTGACATACAAGGTGCATTCACAATTGTGATGGACGCCATTTAAATGGCATTGCATTCAATCTTCCAACTTTCCTTGTACACATTATACTTGACACACCATTGATTATCGTAGAATGAATCAAAGAGACTACCAAATACTTGTAAGCTTTGCAACGAATTTGACAAATTTTCCATGCATTAGTGTACATGATGGTGCTCCTCTAAAAGTTTCAGCAAAAAAATGTAAGCTACAAGAATATCCTTTTAGTGATTACAAGGAATGGTTGGTGCGCCTCCACTGAGCATTGTACCGAAGGAATCAAATGTCGTTGATGGAGCCTGCAATACACAATCTGTAAATGGATTTGCTACAGATATATCTCTTCAGTCCCTGGAGATTAACCTTGGAAAAATCAATTTCATTGGAACTCCCTTTGTCCTTTGATCCAATGGACGAAGGATAAAAAATAATGAATCTGAGTTCTACATAAGCCTACAATCCAAAGATAGAAAAACCCAAAGGAGTGTGAATGGAAAAGTGTAAAGGGAGAGGAAGGAATTCTAGATGGCATCGTTGTTGTTCTAACAACTGATATGCCAGATGGTCTATCCCATGTTTCAATGCTAGCAAGAACCTGTTTTTTGCTACATGTTTTGACCAGCCATCAACGACCAGAGATCCTTCATGCTCAAATCAATAGAATCTCAATAAGTCCATATGCTCAAAATATAAGTAATAAGGAGCCACAGAGAAGCGGTTTCCCCAAACCATCCATTTCTAAATCAATGACTGGGATTTAGCTCAACGACATTGTTCTTCTATTCCAAAAATCACCGGGGAGCCCCGAGAGTTGATTTGTAGTCTTCCAAATCCATCCATGGATGATGACATGTGCATAAAAATAGTCAGGACCCACATTGACATCAACCCTTCCGCCTGTATATAAAGACAATAATTGATTCCAATTTATTTTTATGTAGAAGAAAGAAAGAAAGAAATTATTGTAAAGTCCGCGAGGCTAAATATAGCTTATGTATGTGTTTTAAAATGTGCTGAAAACCCAAACATCATACTTTATAAAACTTTTAAAGAGGGTCAAAGTTGTATTTTATAAAAAACACACACATATTAAATTAATATTTTGTAACTTTATTTGTAAACTCTCCCAAAGGAACAATTTTATAATTGTTTAAGAATTAGTTTTGAAAACTAGCCGGAACACTTAGGTTAGGGCATAAAAAGAAATGAAAGCTATGAGGGGGTTTGAAGATCAACAAATTTTGGAAAAAAATGTAATGTGAAATCTTCTTTGGGGATTAATGAAAGAATATGAATGTGATTCTAGTTCTTTGATGCATTGCAGTGCGTTTGTTTATTTCTTATGTGTTCTTTTCATGGCTATCCTTCTTCATGTGAGGTTGATGTATGTAGTTTGTATTTTCTGAAGGCATAAATATTTTTTATGTTATGATACATAACAAACAATACCTGTGTTCATTTAAAGAAAGTCTTAAAGGGCGCTCCATGGCCTTAACAACGAAATTTTCTTTGTTTGTACTATTTCAATCACCATTGTCTTCTTAGGGTGTAAACATTGGATTTCTTTTGGTCCAATGTGATAAATCCTATTTCAAACTAATTCTTCTTCCATTTGTAAATTTTAGAATCTACAGTCATTAAAGTAATGTACCTTCTCGTCCATTGAGTTTGTCTCCAACATTAAGCTGACATTACACTCAAGGGCGTTCTATCTCCAGGAAAATATTTAATCTTTATCGGTTTTGTGGATGTCCTAGGCACTAACCTCCTGGAGCAAGAGGTTGTCTCGAGGTTGTTCTGCACCTTCAACTCAGTTTTGTGCCTTCAGCCTATTTTGCACCTTCAACTTAGTTTTGTACCTTTAGTCTATAAGGTACTTTCACTAGAAACTTCAGATGTGATGATCGAATTCATCTTGGTTGAATGAGGTCAAGGTGTTGCTTTATATAGCCTTCTCAAGGGGTCAAATTCCCTCCTTTCATTCGATTTGATGTTTCCAAGATCGACTTGTACTTAGGAGATTCTAGGACTTTCTAGTCTAAAAAAAATTATTTTTATAGATACAATTTACACGTAAGGGTCTTATAAACATGATGTTGACTCCTTTGATTCATGATAATAAATCCTAAGACCTAACAAACCCCATAAGCATGAAGAACATGCTTTTACCTAGAAGACCATCAATAAAGAGCATGAAACCCATGCTTTAATAATAATACATTTTTTTTTTTTCTCTTGTTTGTTATATAGGATACATATTGAAATGAGTACAACAACAATAATGAAGACCAAAACTAGCTACATTTTCAACACTTCCTCTTAACGAGGGAGGTATTCATAATTGTACAATTAGTACAACATCATATCTCAAACTGAAGAGTTCTCACAAGAAGAGTTGGATTGATAAGCCATATTGTAAGCATCATCATCATGATCAAAACTGTCTCTGAGGCCTAACTAGACAAGCTCTTCTTTAATTAAGAGCATTATGCTGGGAGTATTTTTACTTGTGATACCACACTACCTCTACAAGGTGTAAACCCCATTCATATGTCCACAAGGTATGTCCTTTTAGGACTATTCTTATCTTGGATATTCATACTTGAGTCCTCAAAGAATACCGTTCCACTTCGACCACTCTTCTCTTGAATGCGTATCCCATTCTCAAAGAGTGTTGGTACCTTTCCTTTCTTTGATTTTATATCCTCAAGGAAACCGCATATTCTTATCCAATCCTCCACCATTATCTCTTCATGACCTTCACTTAGACTTACGATTGTTAGTCCTGGTCAAGTGCATGACACATGAAGAAGATAATTACCATTTGATGTTTAGCATAAATCCCTCTCAAACCGAGTGGATATCCCTATTCTCCCTTAATATTGAGAATAGAACCTTGCTCCTTATTCAAGACTACTCCTTTTCTCCCTCTCAAAATTAGAGGAGATTTAAGACTTGCTTTATATTTGGGAAGTCAACACCACAAGCCTTACATTTTGTCTTCATGAAAGTACCAACTACGTGATCTTCATAGCTACATGGCTCCCTCTTTCTTTCGCATCTCTTGCTTTCTTTTCAAATTAATAATCATGGATCCATCTCCACTCTTCACTCTCATGACTTGATATGGGTTATATCTCTTGCTCATCACTTTCTTCTTCGATATGAAGGTATTTCATAAAGCCTTCCAAAACTTCAAGCTTGATCATGATGTCCTTATGGAAGTGAGATTTTTTTTTAACTTTCAAGTTATCTTCTTGTTTCGCTACCCTCAAGACGATCATATCTTGACTCCATAGTTTCCACGTACTAGATATTGATTTTCCCTTAACACCCTTCATCCATATAGTTGAACTTGCCTCAACTGTTATCATGCATTCCTACAACATTATTCCAGATAGAAAAATAATATGTTAACCAGATAATCAACAATTAAAATCAGAGTTACCTGAGTCACGACGACATTCTCATATCGTCAACATCCTCATAAACCATCTCCACTTGAAACTTCCTTGATGTATCAGAGTTCCCAAGGGTCGAACTTGAATACCAAGTTACACATTTTCTTTTGGAGATTATACTAGATGATAATCACTATTTATATATTCTAGAGAAATTTCTACTCTTTTATTCATCTTAAAGTAATTCAAATCCTATTCTTTTTTATTTTCTAGCATCATAAATACTTAAGCATAATTTTTATAACCAACTTTGTCTTCACAAGATTATATATATATGAATGTTATCCAAAGTTTTCTTTTAACATGCATTCGTATGCTTTCATCCAATCATCTAGCTTTATGCCCTGAAATGACCTCACAATCTGATCCCATTTCATTCCTTCATCCTTTACCAGTATTGATTCCACATTACATGGAATGTATACTACCCTTGTCATGATTCCTTTCCCAAGGACCTTTTCACAATGATGGTCCTTCCAGGATTATGATGATACATGAAAAATTCTAACATGATGTTAGATAATGCTTGGATGAACATTATGCAAAATGGTCAATCTATCTATCTAGATCATTTCTATAAAGAAACTTAAATAATTTAAATTCAAAATATGTTATTATCATATGCTTTCTTCCTACGATGTTTATAAAAAAACATATTATCTTGAAAGAAAGTTTGGTCTTCATAAAGAACCTGATAGTCAGTGAACCTTCTTTAGTAGTAAATATCCTTCACTTCTTCCCTCTTTTCCTTCTTCTCAAGTTCTCTCATTGCTTCAGCTACATGAGATTCACTCATTTATTTTCTCTTGTTGTTTTGTTGGTTTAGGCAGTCCCTCTTAATGTGTCCAAATTCATTGCACTTGAAGAATTGAACCTTGGACATGTCTTTATTCTTGGACTTACCAAAATTCCCCTTCTTCAGCTTCTTGACTCGGGCTAGAAAGGCTTGAGATTTCTCATCTGATCCAATATCATCATGTTGACGGTGCCAGACCCATGAACATTAAGGTGATCTCCCTGATATAAAGTCCCAACTAGACCTCAAACCATTTGGGGTAAGAGTCCTAGCAGTGGTGGTAGTGTTATGCCTTGACCATAGTAGTGCGTAGAGGTAAGTAAGATAACTTTTGGTGACAACAAGTGTGTGACTTCATAGAGAGTTAAGTGCAATTTATGAAGGTTCTAACACATGGAGGGGAAAAGGAAGTGCATCCCTTAGAATCTTGTAAAAGTACACAGCCTGAAAGGAACACATGAGCGGAATGACATCACAAGCTAAAATGAAGAATAATCCACAAATTAAAGTGATGAGTTAATCCAAAAACACACATTCAACAAGATTCGTACAATTCCAGACAAAGTAGTTCATAAGAAAATGTGTAAGTTAATCAACATACATTGCTAAAGAAACCAAAATAGTCCAACTACAATAACAAAATATAGATGCATGAAAGCATGTTGGCTCTGGTATTATTATTATAAGTGAAAGTTCCATCCATACATACACCATTGTAGGCCACTAGCCACAATAGTGGAACATTAGAGTCAAGAACACCTGCTCCTCCAAAGAAATATACTCGCTCTATGTTGTGGAGAAGCCAAGGCTTGTCACAATACTCCCAGCATTTTCTAAGCCTAAGCCTAGCCAAAATCTTGGCTCCCAAAGGTCTCTTTTATGAGTTATGAGGTTCTATTTATAAAAAATAGCGGGATGACCCTTGACATTCCCTTTTGTGACTCTTTGACTACCCTCTTGACTCTTCAACTTCCTTACAAGTAACTCATTACATAACATGATGACCTTTCACATTCCACTAATGACAATTGGAATTTCACTTACAACAAATTTACAAATAATATTACAATTTTCACATGTACCCATATAAGACAAAATAGGCTAGAGACAACCTAACAAGACAAAACACTATGATTTTGAAGCTTGGGGAAATACCAACTCGACAACCTCCAATTGGTGCTTCTTGGTCACATATTGATGCCAAGGTTGGCACTACGTGATGATGTCCCCAAAATGCTTGATGGTGTGTTTCTGATAGCGAACTCTTGCCTCCATAGCATCCGGGTATGTGGTCTTGGAACCTGTATCCAATGCGTTCTAAAGCATGTGAAACATGGTGTTGACCATGACAGGACCACCAATATACTTTTGCATGTTGTGTGCACTCAGTCCAAGTCATCCATAGTGGCCTCTTGCATGTTGAAAATGCAACAAGATGATGGAGCTTAGTGAAAAGAAGTCGCCTTCACTAAGTGGTCCCGTAGGCTATTTTTGGCGCAAAGTCTATTTTTAGACATATGGATCATGGTCTATGAGTTGCAGGATGCTATTTATGGATGATTGGTCATGTTGGTAAAAATAGATGGACCTCTATTTTTAGACATATGGGCGGAGTCTATTTTTAGAATGCCAGTCTAAAAATAGAATAGTCGAATATTATTAGCTCTTAATAATATTTAGACTATAAACATTATCTTATCCTCTTGCAACACTTCAGTTCGAGCTACGGATGTGGCACATGCAACTGCCAGAAGGAAATAGGCTTTTCTTATGGGTTAGTTGAGCTATTGCATGAAGGACTTCAGTTAGAACTCAAGTGATTGAGTTTGGTGGAGTTGTGTTCAGTGTGACTTAGTTGAACCAGTTGTATTTAGTCTAACTAACAAATAGACTAATGATGAGTGGTGTGAATTAATTATTAATTAATTCACTAATTATCAACTCATAAATCAACTAAAGAATACATCAGTTAACTCAGTGCATGGATAGTTCAGTGGAGACAAGTGTTAGAGGTGAGTGAAAGGGCAAGACAGCTATTAGTTGTGACTATAGTTGTGCATGAGATTTGCACATGCATGGATTGAGTATTGCCAATGAGGATTCTGTGGTATATCCAAGGGAAATACGAATTTGGATCATTCATTCATCAGTGTTCTCATGCAGGATTGCGCAGTGGAGGCAGGCAAGTAGTGGAGGAGATTTGAGCCAATGATTGATTCAGATTTGATCTAGTTTGTGTGTAATAGGTGGAGATAATACTGAGTACTTGTGAGGAGTATTGTACTATGTATTGCTACATGTTCTCAATCAATATAATATACAGATAGTTGGGGGTTTTCAGCTTTATGCTTTCCCCGGGTACATACTGTGTTGATATGTGTGATTGATGCTTCAATGTGTGCATGTGAATGTTTCTTAATACTGCTAAATTGATGATCAACGTAGAGGAGGTTATGTATTATGCATGTATTCCACAATTAGTGTATAATCAGTATAATCTCTATGAATAAGTGTCATATTATTCAAAATTTCTACATTGCATTAGTTTCTCCATGTACTCATCGAATAGTCGGACATGGTTCTTGGTTCTGCCTCGACGAGGGAACCGGTTGATGGGATCTTGTGCATTCTCACCATAACATCCAAACTAGTGTAGAACCATGCATATGAGGCTTGTATGTTGTTGATAAATGGGGCAAGATGCTCATTGTTTTGGATCAACATCGAAACCTTTTCTTTCTTCATCTATGTCCATGGCTTCATCTTCTTTTCTAATGGAAGCGGGGCCCCTTTGTACCGCATTTTCCACTCTTGTACATAAGCGATGGTAGCATGCATGTTCTTGAGAGTTTGAACAAACTCTTTTCTCCTCTAATGTAATCCATGCACATGGACAACTGCTTTATGCACGATG
>APFE030730669.1:137423-153211 GCA_000404065.3 Pinus taeda
AGGCAGAATACATGGCAGCCACTCATGCAAGCAAGGAAGCAGTTTGGTTGCAGAGATTATGTTCAAGTATGGGGTTAGGACAGGGAGCTATAAGGATAGACTGTGACAGCCAAAGTGCAATTTTCTTGGCAAAGAACCTTTCTTATCATTCAAAGACAAAGCACATTGATGTTCATTATCACTTTGTGAGGGATATGATAGAAGACAAAAAGTTGTTGCTGGTAAAGGTGGACACCTTGAAGAATACTGCAGATGCATTGACAAAATTTGTGAGCTCTGAGAAGTTCTCTTGGTGTAGAGAAACAATGGGTGTTTCATGGCTGGAAAAATGACTAAGTTCTCCTGTGGCCCCCTGTGGAAAGAAAACAATCAGAGCAACCCCTTTGTTGCGCTAATTGCGTAGTGGGGGGGTCACAGGGGGGGCAACACAGGAAATTTTTTTTTGGACCCTATATTAGGTTGGGTGAACCTACCTATGGTTTTTGGTCCATGGTTTTGGATGCGATGGTATTCGGTCCATGGTATTGGATGCTTCGGCTTGTATAAATATGTATTGTAACATTGAAAGGAACATAATGAAAAAAATCAAGTTGGTAGTCCCGGTTTTGGGATCCAGTGGGAAATCTCTGTGTATATGTGTTTTATGTGTTATGCTCTCGCATTGTTTATTTTCTTTTTTTTAGAATTGTATGCAGGTAATTTCTGTACAGGGTTAAAACCTACAACATACATTATGCAATGATTCTTCAACAAGTAGGGTTTGAAGTGTTTCACTACCTTGTATACTGCATATTCTTGTTTATCAATGTAGGGGTAGTTGAGTTCAGGTCATTTCATGCTTGCACTCATGAAGCAGATGGAACATATGTCATTCATTTCATCCTTCTGAGTGAGTATTGCAGCGAGCAAGTCGTCAAAGGTGAAGGTGTATAACAGGAAGCCTTTGTTGAAATTTGGGTTATAGAGTGTAGGCACTTCTGCAATAGCCTACTTGATATGCATGAATGTGTACATTTACCTCCTACCCCAGTTGTAAATGGAATCCTTCCTTATCGTGGCTTGCATTGGTTTTACTACATGTGCATAGTCCTAGATGAACTTCTAGAGGAAGCTTATCTTTCCCAAGAAGGACTGCATTTCTTTCTTTTTTGCTGGATGAGGGATTTGTGTAATAGTTTGGACCTGGTATGGATCAACCTTGATGACACTTTTGGAAATGATGTGCCTAAAGAGGTTCCCCTCAGACAATGAAAATATGCTCTTTTTGGGATTGAAGGAAATCCCATATTTTCTTCATCGCTCAAATTTTTTCTTCAAATGGCATATGTGGTCTTCCCATTTTCTTGCAAACACTGTCACATCATTGAGGAAAATCACTACGCTCTATTCAATGAGTCCATGGAAGATGATGTCCATAGGGAACTAAAAGTTTGCACCTATATTCACGAGCCCAAATGGAATTCATCTATATGTGAACATACCCCACTTGGTACAAAAGGTAGTTTTGAGTCTATTAGGTTCCTCTACGAGAACCTAACTATATCCTGAAAACTGATCAAGTAAGGAAAACATCTGTGTGTGAGATACTATTTGGAAAATTTGCTCCATAGGTGGCATGAGGTAGTTGTCTGTGTTTGAGGCACGGTTCAAGTTGCACAAATAAACACATAAGTGGAATTCTCCAGACTTCTTATGTATAGGGAAAAGGTTTGAAACCCATGTAGAATGACGAAATCTATATATGATCGATGCATCCAACAACTTGGTGAGTTCTTTTTGTATGATGGGTTCAAGTGATAGATGTACTTTCCTCAACTTCTCTTGATATGGCTTGACCACTTCTCTGATTGGAATGATGTGTTGCATTATTCACATATCATAACTTTTCAAATCATCATATGTCCATGCAAACGTATCCCGATACTTTTCGAACAAGCGAACAAAGGCTTGCTGCTCCCGCTACGTGAAACACATACCGAGATTGACGAACTTCGGATCTTGTTATGTTCCCAAGTTAAGAAGTTCGTCTATCATGGTAGAGCTGTGGGTTTTCTAGTAACTTGGCCTGTGAAAGCATTCATGCAAGTCATAGAGTTTTTCCAAAGACACCACACCCTTGCGGATGGGGTGGCCTTTCTTAATCTCCACCCTAGATTGCAAAGATCGCTTGTGTTCATCTTCTTCTATCATTGCATCCTTGAAGATATCAGTGTTGGCCATGAAATGTAGTATATAATCAAACACGTGTAAACTAGTTATGTTATCTGGGATAGATGGTCTATAGAAAATTTCAACAATAAATTTATCCCTAAGCAGTGACATTCTAAAAGTTGTGTTTGCAAAGTCAATTGTATCTGCATTACACATTCTTGGTACAATAGTGATATTAAATGTTTGGAAGTTAGAGATCAATCACCATACCTATTGCTGGTAACTTTTGAGATGAGGTGATAAACATTGAATAGTGTTACGTACCTACGCACCACTATTTCCAAATCACCTACCACTTTGAGTGCGACCACATTGAGGCTGATAGCATTTTGCAAGCCCAACATGAGTGTTGCATATTTAGCAATGTTGTTTTTTGACTCGAACTCCAAGTGGCTTGAAATAAAATGTTTCCTATTTTTTGGGTTGATCAAGATAGACCCAGTTCCTCGACGATCCTATGTGTTTGATTTGTTGAAGTACATGGTCCACAACTTGTCTGTATATGGACAATTCGACATCCTTGCACTACAATTATTGCTACTGCTACTAATGTTACAATGTAATGTACATGTTCCATTTCCAATAGTTCGGCAAGGAAGGAGACCCAACTGCGTGTCTAGTAGTGTTGGAGCTAGCCATGTGGGATAACACCTCAACGTTGTTTCCAAGAGGCAGTTGTCGAACATGAGCTCTGCAAAGGCTAATGGTTCATTTTCTTCATTGATGGGAATGACATTGGGCCTTATGTATCTGTTAGATATAACCAAGATTTGATTTTTTTGCCCTTGTACAAAAGCCACATGTGCGACCAATCTGTAGCAAAGTATCCATTCAGCTTGCTGGAACATTCTCTGCTGAGTAAGAATCCATACAATTTTGGTATGTCCAAAACAACAATCTGTATGCACTGGTGAACTTAGTCATCACGAGATAGTTGGATAATCACATCTTCAAGTTCACCAATGGCTAGTATGGATGTTTGATCAAGTTCGATGACTTGCATGGATGTCTTGCTCCATTTAGCATTGATATTTTTTACAATGGAGAGCGGCATGATGTTGGCTGCCATGCCAAAATCAACCAAACAATTGTGAAAGTTACAGTTAAAGATTTCAAATGAAAGCAGGAATCAAGGGAAAACAGAGTTTGCTTCTTCCATCCAGAGTGTGTTTAGCATAGTTGAAAGTGATTCCAAAGGTGTGTGTGCTCCCTTGTTGGTGGAGGTTGCATTTTCTATTGATGTCAACCCTAGTGCATGCAACAAGATGTCTCACCGACTCTAGATCTTAGCCAACTCGAAAAAATTGATGTTCAGGGGAGTTTTCTTCATGTCTTCCACAAAGTTGTAATCCAGAGGGGGTAGACTCATCGAGATGTCTGGGGTAAGACTAATGTTTGTGTTATCAAGTGGAGTGTTCGACATTTTCCTACTAATGGATGTATTCTTATCATTTTCTCTCTTCTCAGGCTTGCTTTGTGTCTTTTTCTTTTGGACAATTGGTGGATCAAACATCCTCAGCAATTTGAGCTCTTGTTTCACTTCCCCAAGTGTAGTGGGATCACCCATACTTTTGAGATTGTAACGATCATTTTGCTTTTGGGGCTACTTCTCGGTGTTTGTCTTTTGTGTTGCTTGCGAGCACTTATACATTTTCACCACATTCCTAGAGTTTGATGTCTCATCTGGTTAAACATCTTCATCATTGTCTATATCTCCCTGTTGTCCTTGCACAGTGCTTGCAACATCAATTATGTGGTTTTATACAAAGCCTGCAACTTGCTCCCAATCCAAACAAGACCCTTCCGAGTGATCATCTTCATGAAATGAACAAAATTTATTGTTCATGCATTATTCAAGATGAAACACTGACCTCTGCATAGTTTTAGTTAGGAAGTGATTGTTTCCCTATTACATGCTTTGTTGTCTCTATCTAGGTAGTCAGGTCCTCGTAGATGCATCAATTGTTTGTTGTTTGAGCTCAGACACTTCTTTTGTCAAGTTTTTGACAATATGAGTAAGGGTTTCAATATCACTTGTTTCCTTATCCCTACCATTGCTAATTGTAGCCTTGGGCTTCTTACTCTCATATCTAGAGTCCTTTGTTGGTTCGTCATCTTTGATGACTCCAATTCTGGGCAGGTCCTTTTAAACAATGATGGCCTCTTCGCAAGTTTCTAACAATGTTGGCTTCACAGCTCGTTTGACGAACTGCACAATCTTGGTCAACAATGCGGACATGTAGTAATCAACAGAGATGGAGTCATGAGGTTTCGTGTGGACTGCAAACTTATTCAATATGTGTAGAAACCTATGATTGGAATATTTTACCTTTTATTTACCCTCCATCTTTAGGCTTCCCAATTCTTTGAGTAACATGGCTAGTATGTTTTCATGATAAAACTTTTCGAGAATGATGCAGGAGCGTCAAGGCCATTTGTCATTTGTAAATATGTGATAAAAGGGGGTGTGATAAATTTTAAATATTTTGTTATTTTTAATAAAATAGGAAGTGAATATTATGTAAATATTATTTTCTAAATAAAAGGATATGAGAGAAATAGTTTAGGAGAAAAATCTGGAATAGAATTTCTATGTTTTTTCAGTTAAAATTCGGATAAGAATGGAGAAAAACTTCAAGCTTTAAATCATTATGTAAAAAGAAAAAATTTGCGTTTTGTAAAGAGATAAGATCTGAGAAGACCTATCCATTATTATGTATAAATAAAGAGGAAGCTAAAGCTCTCAGGCAGGGGGAGAGAGAGAGGCATGCCAGAAGAATTATGATGAAACTTCCTCTCAGCGATCTGGAAAGGATTGATGGTGTCCTGGAAATATGGATGCATGTAGTCAATAGTGATTGCGTTGTATAATGAATCATCAATTTTATTTAGAAACTGGTGTATGTATTACATAATTTAATTCACTGTGTATTGAGCCGTGTTAAGCTCATATGTCAAAGCGTTGAAGCATTGAGTAGTTATTATGCTGTGTATTGAAGACTGGAAGCGCCTTAGTAATTTTGCTTGATGCATTATTGATTATTGGGACAGTTTGGCTCATTTCTTTTTATTGTAAAAACCATATTGTTGCCGCCACTTAACCTCATTTTATTACAGTCAATATTATTGTGTATTGAAAGTTTTGAGGTTACTATGTATTGAAGCACGAGTGGAGGATCTTAAGCACGGAAATCGTGCCCTGGAAGAATCGTTGAGAGTAGAGGGGATTTGCAGTTATTAACATATTTAACACATATTATCAGAATATTTGGAAGGTTATGGTTTCATGGAGTTTATTTTCCATACATCAGATGACAGGATTCTTCAACCTGAAATCCATATAAAAGACAGCGGACAGGTTGACTTGGTATTTATATCCTTTACATGAGTATCAATTCCTTGCTATATTTGGTCAAGTTAAGAACTGAAGCACTATGTTTGCTTTTCCATCTTATCGTTTGTTGCACAGAACAACGTGATGAAATTCTTGTTGTGATGGTTGCTCACAAAGACTGGTTCGAAGGAGCATGCTGTTGGTTGTTGTGGTCATAGCGTGTCTGTTGGTGGAGAGGATTCTTTAAACATACAATGGTACACAAACGCCTGGCACAGAGCTACTTTATAGATTAATTTGGGCTTCCTCTGGTTTAGGAGAAAGACGCCTTAAAACTAGACTGGAGCATTCTATATTCGGGTCCTTTTCCATTGCAGGACGAAGTAAGAAGTTTTTGAGGAATGCGTGTGTGGAAAGTCCAGGCATGATGGCGCTGTTCGAAGATTTTTACTTTGATTTGGTACTGCGTGGATGCATGAATGGGATATGGAAGTGTTGAGACGCAGCTGCTAGAGTATGTACAAAGGTTTGGTGTCACCATCTTCTAGCTTCAAAGGTTTGGTGGACACTCACTCTCTTTATAGCAGCGCATATTCAGGCCATCTTGACCGCAGATTCGTCCTATTCTGTTGAGAATCCCTTCTAAATTTTGCGCTTTGATTTTCTTATACTTCATGCAGAAGTGGAGGTAGTACAGAGTGTGACTATGTGTATAAATTGGCAGAGATTATTCCATTTGATAGATCGTTGATTCCTTTTCGTGAGGTAATTCAAAGGAGGAAGTATTGTGTTATTAAATGCTATGAGAATTAAGTCAATTTACAGGAGATTGTGTGATCTCAGTCCAGATATCGCATTCTAGAGAAAACACTGTTGTCTTCCCTTAATCTTTGATTGAACCTTTGAAGCAGATTTCGAATAATATGAGGGTTGATTTTATGTTTTATCATCAATGAACATAGCCTACCTTAACATATATCAATGAGCCGATTGTAAAGCTCTGGTTTGTGAATATTGAAGATCCTGGTTATTGTAGGTCTGCCCTGCATCAGGTGGTATCAGAGCTAGACTGCTCAGCTAAAGATATTTGTTTTTTTTTAATGGGTACATTTGAGAACTAAAGTGTGTTTCTTTGAGTATGTAAATCTGACATGCAAACTACACAAGTGAACAAGATTGCAGAAATGGAAAGAGGACAAGATCATGCAAGATCTTAAAGGTGAGATGATTTTTTTATCTGAAATTTATGATTTAAGTTTATGGTTGCAGAGAAGGTGGCAGTGAACCTGTAATTCAGCTGAAGGATAGATAAGGAGGACAAGTTTAGTGTCCTGAAGAAGAAGGTGAGTTGAAGAGATAGCATAGAGAGAGCAGAGAGAGTGCTCAAGATCTTCCAGAGGCAGTGAACCAGTACTTACCAAAAGACTGAGTGAGGAGAGCTTGGTGAGGTAAGTGGTAGGAAGAGAGATTGCTATTGCAGAGGCTAGTATAACTCATGGTGAGTGAGAAACTCATGAGGAAGCAGTATGCCAGAGGTAGAAGGAGTTTTTCTAGAGGAAAAGGAGGCAGAGGAAGAGGTTCAGTGAAATTCCATAAAGAGGAGATGACTGCAGAAGTTCGAGAAATAGAGATTGCAAAAATAAAGGTACAGTTGCAGGTACTAGAAGAATGGCTGCAAGAGCAGGAAAAGCAGAAAGGAAAATGGCTCTTTTCACTGAAGGGAAAGAGACTGATTTGGCGACAATTGTAGAGGAGGTTGAGGCAAATTGTGATTGCCTTGTTGAAAAAGAGACTTAAAGTTCTTGTTCCAGAGATGAAATTTGAAGATTCCACATACAGATCTGATCAAAGGGAAGTGCTGAAGAAAGAAGTCAAGACTAAAAAGTCTTGCAGTTTTAAAACTGATGAGTTGTGTGTGTTTGCAGGTGCAAAGGAGGTTTCCATTGGTGAAACAGAGGAGAAGATCATTGATGATTTCTCGAATTATTGGGCAGATCCAGATGAACTGGATAATGTGAACTCTTGTGTTTGTATAGCTGACAATTGTGATGTGACTACAGGTGTTGAGAAGGATGTGCAATCTTGTGAAACTGATACAACACAAGAGGAAGTTCTTATGGATGCAGATGAAGTGGATCAGTCTGTAGCACGGATAAGTCAAGCAACAGTTGAGACTGTTGAACTTGGCAATTTTCAAACTGAAATTTTATGTGTGAATGCAGGTGATGATGATGTGCTTCAGCGATGTTACAAAGAAATTGCATTGTTGGAATACTGGTTAGAGAATCCAGAGTATGACAGGGAGATTGCAGAAGAAGGAGTTCAGTTTAGTGAACAAGAGGAAAAAGACATCATGGAAGCAGATGATATGAGAGAAAGTCTGATTGAAAATTATTCAGAGGACTCTTTGGAAAGTTTGTATCAGCATATTAATGTGCTGATAATGGAGTAGGCTTCAAAACAATGTATTGAAATGTTGGCAAAGGAGTACAAGGCACTGAAGCCTTATATCTTTTATTCTAACAATTGTTTTGTGAGTACAAATTTTATTGAAGATGCTCGAGAAAATCTGTTAGACAGAGAAATTGAAGTGATGAGGCGGATGATGGTGAAAGAATCCCGGAAGAGACCAGTAGCAGTGAAACAAAATAGAAGTAACAAAAGGAAGACAACAGAGGATTGCGAGAGCATAGCTAGTGGAGCGATGCAGCATAAAGTGTGGAAACCTGGAGAAGAACATCAGACAAAAGCAATGACAAATGGAAAGTTACAGTAAAATATATGGGATCCAGGCATACACAGATCCAAACACATGATCAGGGGATTATGATTAATTTTAAGGTTGGGTGTCTGATGCAGGAGCATCAAGGCCATTTGTCATTTGTAAATATGTGATAAAAGGGGGTGTGATAAATTTTAAATATTTTGTTATTTTTAGTAAAATAAGAAGTGAAGATTATGTAAATATTCTTTTCTAAATAAAAGGATATGAGAGAAATAGTTTAGGAGCAAAATCAGGGATAGAATTTCTATGTTTTTTTAGTTAGAATTAGGATAAGACTGGAGAAAAACTTCAAGCTTTAAATCATTATGTAAAAAGAAAATATCTTCTTTTTTGTAAAGAGATAAGATCTGAGAAGACCTATCCATTATTATGTATAAATAAAGAGGCAGCTAAAGCTCTCAGGCAGTGGGAGAGAAGGAGGCGTTCCAGAAGAATTATGATGAAACTTCCTCTCAACGCTTTGGAAAGGATTGATGGTGTCTTGTAAATATGGATGCATGTAGTCAATAGTGATTGCGTTGTATAATGAATCATCGATTTTATTTAAAAACTGGTGTATGTATTACATAATTTAATTCATTGTGTATTGAGCCGTGTTAAGCTCATATATCAAAGTGTTGAAGCATTGAGTAGTTATTATGCTGTGTATTGAACACTGGAAGCGCCTTAGTAATTCTGCTTGATGTGTTATTGATTATTGGGACAGTTTGGCTCGTTTCTTTTTATTGTAAAATCCATATTGTTTCCGCCACTTAACCTCATTCTATTACAGTCAACATTATTGTGTATTGAAAGTTTTGAGGTTACTATGTATTGAAGCGCGAGTGGAGGAGCTTGAGCACGAAAATTGTGCCCTGGAAGAATCGTTGAAAGTAGAGGGGATTTGCAGTTATTTACATATTTATCACATATTATCAGACTATCCAGAAGGTTATGGTTTTGTGGAGTTTATTTTCCATGCATCAGCTGAGAGGATACTTCAACCTGAAATACATATAAAAGACAGCGCACAGGTTGACTTGGTATTTATACGCTTTACATGCGTATCAATTCCTTGCTTTATTTGGTCGAGTTAAGAACTGGAGCACTGTGTTTTTTTTTCCATCTTATCGTTTGTTGCGGAGAACAACGTGATGAAATTATTGTTATGACGGTTCCTCACAAAGACTGGTTCGAAGGAGCATGCTATTGGTTGTTGTATTCATAGCCTGTCTGTTGGCGGAGAGGATTCTTTAAACATACAATGGTACACAAACGCCTGGCACAGAGCTACTTTATAGATTAATTTGGGCTTCCTCTGGTTTAGGAGAAAGACGCCTTAAAACTAGACCAGAGCATTCTATATTTGGGTCCTTTTCCGTTGCAGGCCGAAGTAAGAAGTTTTAGAGGAACGCGTGTGTGGAAATTTCGGGCATGATGGCGTTGTTCGAAGATTTTTACTTCGATTCGGTACTACCTGGATGCATGCAGGGGATATGGAAGTGTTGAGACGCAGCTGCTAGAGTATGTACAAAGGTTTGGTGTCACCGTCTTCTAGCTTCAAAGGTTTGGTGGACACTCACTGTCTTTATAGCGGCGCATATTTAGGACATCTTGACCGCAGATTCGTCCTATTCTGTTGAGAATCCCTTCTAAATTCTGCGCTTTGATTTTATTATACTTCATGTAGAAGTGGAGGTAGTACAGAGTGTGACTGTGTGTATAAATTGGCAGAGATTATTCCATTTGATGGATCATTGATTCCTTTTCGTGAGGTAATTCAAAGGAGGAAGGATTGTGTTATTAAATGCTGTGAGAATTAAGTCAATTTATAGGAGATTGTGTGATCTCAGTCCAGATATGGCATTTTGGAGGAAATGTTATTGTCTTCCCTTAATCTTTGATTGAACCTTTGAAGCAGATTTCGATTAATATGAGGGTTGATTTTATGTGTTATCAGCAATGAACATAGCATACCTTAACATATATTAATGATCTAATTGTAAAGTTTTATACACTGGTTTGTGAATATTGAAGATCCTGGTTATTGCAGGTCTGCCCTGCATCACAGAAACATACATTTGAATGTACCTCAGTTATGCATGGAGTTTACAGGAAGGTTGCGATAGCATGTTTCTACGCGACCATCCAAGGTACATGGAAAACAACCTACATGCAACGTCATCATATTGTACCTCAAGTGTCTGCAACTATAGGTAGAAGTTGTCCAAGAGATCTTTTTCCTTCATTTTGCTATTAGGGTCAAACTTTGTCATCATTCTCTCTGACCGCTTTTCCATCTTGTGCAAATCACCATGGAGAGCCAGTGGTCCCCTAGCCATCCATTCTAGATTTTGGTCAGCCACATATTCATACTCTTCATCCTCCTCTTCTTCTTCAAAATCTATCTTTTCTGGCTCTAACTCTATTGGTTCATCTCCACCTCTGCCTCATCCGCTGGCCTCCCCTCTGCCTCCTATACCAAAGTCTAAGCCTAAGACCATGAGCATGTCTCATTGTACCCGTTGGAATATTAGTGGTTCCTCGCCATTCTCAAAAGATTTTGGAAGACCTTCAAGTGTGGCAAGAACTGCTTCTTCCATCGATGACACAACAACCCTTGCGGGAGTGGTTTTTGAATTTCTTATCACGTATGGAAGATGTTGTATTCCTGCGATTAGTCCGACTGATTTCCTAAATTGATGGGTCATGGGACGGATGGAGAAAAGGTGTTGATATAAAACTTCCTGTTCATGTCTGGGAGGTGATGAGTATCCAACTTCAGAGTCATGTGTAGGTGAGAGGGAGAGCAAGTTACTACCTTAACCAGATGATTGATGAGTGGAGGTGAGAGGACGTTCATCCATAAACAACTCGATACCCTCCTTCTAGTGCCAAAAATTTTGATGGTGTTGGACTCGCCAAAATTCAGGAGATCTCCCTGGTATGAATTCCCAACTAGATGTCACACCATTTGGTGTAGGAGTCCCATCCGGTATGATTCCCCAATTTCCACTATCTTAAAATTTTTCCTTAGCACTTTCTTGTCAGCACATGAGAGTGGTGTGGTTTGCTTTTGAGGTTTGCATGCCTGGTGATTGCTAGTGTTTCTTTAGTCAAGGTTCTTTCACAACAGAGGGAGACAATGGAGGTGAGTCTCTAGTTGAAGGGGAAGCAATCCCAGCCCTTCCAGAGACACACAACACAACAGGACATGCACAACATCAGTGAGAGAAATCCACACAAGCACGGTAGTCTCAAAACACAAGAGAAGATAACACATACAACACCTAATGGGTAGTTCGTAGGAGTGCGACGGTCGTTATAACAAGTTTATGGTGAAAGGTTAAGTCTGATATTCTGTGATGCAACCCATGCGGGCAAGATAACATTAACAACTTATACAACACATTTTCATCAATATATATGTATTATAGTAATTAGAAGAGTTCAATTGTTTAACACAGGTTAAATCAACATGCATTATAAGTGTTCAATATTAGCCTTACAAACAGTTAAAATACATGTGTGAAAACATGTTGGCCTATTAGCTATGTTTTGAATTAAGCAAAAGTTCCAACACACATCGATACACCATGCATCACTAACCTTATGAAAGGGGTGTTCGAGCCACTACTCGCTCCTCAAAGAAAATATAGACTCTCAAGGCTATATGGGAGGAGCGATGGTGAAAATTTCATTTCATGTACAAATGAAGGGGTATTTATAGCCAAGGGTGAAATTGACCCTTATGACTTTTCAACTCCCCTCATGACTGTTTGACTTATTTGACTCCCCTTGTGACTTTTCAACTCCCCTCTTTAGCTTTACATAACTCTTCGTATGACATGTGGGTCTCTTGGACTTCCACATTACATTACATTGATTTACACAGTATGTCCCACAATAGTGATGTGGTCGACATGACTCATGGCATGAATTGACACGACAATGCTAGTATGTTCATGCTGCCATTGGTGCCTATGTCGAGCTGCAGTGTTGTTGAGTGATGGGTGTGCTCTTGGTGTATCACAACTTCACCTCCACATGGAAATATGTGCAGAGTCTCTGATGGTCTTGCTATTCGCTTCATGTTGCATGTGAACGTTTATCCCTTGCTTATAATTTGGCATGCTTCACATGTTTGTTTGTTTGCAAAAAATTCTCCTCGCATGCATCGTCTGTTCCCGAAAAATTCTCCTTGCATGCATCCTCCATTCTTCCATTTGTGAGAACATGTCCTTGAATTTTCTCTCCATTTTCATCCCGTCCATTATCATCTCATGTCTCATCCATCTACCTGGGCTCCGAGCACTACTGGTGAAAATTACGCAGAACTCACTAGGAGATTGAGATGGACAATCCAGATCAGTAGTGACTGTCCGCGGGATCTGGCTCGGGTGGAGGATACATCTATGCAATTTCTAGAGGGAAGCAATGTAGGCAGCAAATGGACTTGGTAGAAAAAAATGTCTAAGTCCTCAAGGGAACTAGAAGCAGGCTGTGGGAGGCTTGCTGGGAAAAAATGCACATTTTTTCAAGGAGGTCACTGTGGGCTACGGGATTGCTGGTGACAAAAATTGTGCAATTATTGGGAGCATGGATTTCTAAACACCTCCACATAGTTTATGAGCTGAGCGGGTTGCTAAGTAGCTGAGGGACAACTCATGAAATATGCGCAGTTTTTTGGGTGAGTAGCTGGCCAGCTGACTGGGTGGTTGGCTTGGAAAACTACCCAATTTTTTAAGTGAGATAGGGATGGACACTGGGTGTCTGTCAAGCATGTTTGCACAATTTCCTCAATAAAAAAATTGAGCATGCTTGACAAATTTTGCACAATTTTTGAGGGGAGTGATTCCCGGGGTCACTGCCCAGTCAAACTCTCTGGTTGACCAGCAACAGGGTTGGTTGTTGTGATTTTGAGAAGTGCAGATTGAAATGGCTTATTGGACGCTTGCACTGTTCTCAATGAGAGTCAGTCGAGCTGATTCTTGGGTGGAGGTTCGACTGTTAGAGGGTGATCTCGTCCTTAGAACTTCAGCAAAATGACTAAGAGTGTGAGCAAGTGATCTTGGTCATACATGACCTTGCAAACACACACTCAACATGACTCGATGATAGGATGCCTCAAACCATCACGACAACATATGCTCGGTGTAACTAACCGACAGTGTGAGCGACAAGTGTGACTCTTATGATAAATCATTGAATGATTGCGATGATGCTTGCACGACAATGCATACAATTTCATGTGTAAGTGTAATAGATGTTTACATAGCGAATACAACTTGTGCACATGAAGTAGGACCCTATGTGTGGCCAGAGCATGGCTTCAAGCATGATATTGTAACCAACATGGAAAAATATTTCCATTGAACGGTCAAGTGAGGATGGTTCAAAAGCTTACTACGAGCTCACGGGATGAGCTCAAGTTCTTACAAACATTAAGTAAAAATCGAAGGCTCCAAAATTAGATTATGGCCAAAATTTTGGAGGATGTTGCAACTGCTACAATAGGTATATAAACTGTTAGATAAATAGTATAAAACCTAAAATAAACATGGTTGATCATGGTTTACGATGGTTGATTTTAACATTGAGACAATCTTTTTCACAATGCGACGTCGGACCATGGATGACCATAATTGGTCATGATTGATTTTCCTATTGAGACAATCTTTGTCACAGTGTCAAATTGGACCATGGTTGACCATGATTGACCATGTTTGATTATGGTTGACAATGGTTGACCATGGTTGATTTTCATATTGAGGTAGCCTTAGTCATAATGTGACATTGGACAATGGTTGATAGTTATATTAAGAAAATCTTTGTCACAATGTGACAATGGACCATGGTTGACCATGGTTTACAATTGTTGATTTTCATGTTGAGATAATATTTGTTAGAATGTGAGATTGGAGCATCCTTTATCATGGTTGATAAAGATTAGAAACACATGGGATTTATATTAAACCGCAGGATTAATATTATAAACCGGATGAATAATGTTATACCATAGGAATATGAGCCCATAGATTAATAAACACAAGAAATTGAGATCGCACCCATCATTATAAACTTAATATTTTTATAAAGCCAAGGGTTTACCATCATTATAAACCCAAGGGATTTATATTTCACTCAAGAATTAATATTATAAACCCTAGGAATATGAACCCTTGGATTAATAAACATAAGGGATTGATATTATAAACTCAAGCCAGTGATAAGCCCAATAGATAAATACTAAAAATAAAAGGGATTATAAACCCAAGGGAATACTATTAACCCCAACATATTAATATCATAAACCCAAGTTGTTTAAACCCCAAGGTAAATATTATAAAGCTAAAAAAATCCATTTCAGTAGCATTGAAACCAAAAAAAAGCATTGAAATTGACATATATTTTTTGTTGTGTTTACGTCAGAGAATTCTGCTACGAAATTGAATTTCAAACACTCCATCAAAAGCTATTTATTGAATAGCCTTGTTGAAAACACAACGAGACCAATAAAGAAATCAACGCTAATTCAAAGCAACAGGATAATGATCGTTTCCCTTCACTCTCTCTAACGAGTCCCTTCTTGTTTTCTTCTGAGACTCCCTCTAGTGAAAATGAAACAATTATTTTACATGCATTTTCATTTCATCTCACACACAAAGATGCTCAACAACAAAAGGAGGATGGAATATAAATTAAGTTTTTTTTTTCTGAATATACAAAATAAAATTTATTGCTCTCGCAATATGGCACTTCTGTGGCATAATAAAAGTCATCATTATTCTCCATATATTCATTTCAAACACAGAACGAAAAAATACAAATTAGTACATACATGCACAAACAGTCAAGCATATAAATATACAGGTCCACGAGGTCTTGGATAGATGGTGATCAGGTGCTCTGATAAGGCACTCATTGATGAGAAGTCACTGGTTCAATTCCTCGCACCGATCGGGGTGATATATTGGACATGATGAATACTTAGTCTCCCCAAAACATAGAAAAAAAATCTACAAATATACAGATATATATACATAAAATATAATTTCCCATTTTTATTAATGTTAAAAAAATTAATCTTATAAACTTTATGTTGTAAAATAACCTAATGCTACATGAACCAAATGATATCAAAAAATTTATAGATATAAAATTGATGTCATGGAACCTAAATAAAACTTAAGTTATTAAGGCCTAATGTTTAATAGAAATATTTATTCAAAGAGTTTTCGGCGAAATCACATAAACCATCTTTTGTCGACGCGTTTCGAACCAACTAGTGTGGTTCATCGTCAGGACAGGTTAAAGAAACAGATCCAGTTTAGCATGTTAAATACTCTGAGCAGAGACTCCAATGGCTAACTTTCAATAACGGCTAATTTTGACTATAGGATCTAGGTCAAATTCATATTTGTTAATTTAATATTATTATTATTTTTAATATTTATATTATTAATATATTATTCTATT
>APFE030730669.1:153884-176374 GCA_000404065.3 Pinus taeda
ATATAATAATATTTATATTTATATTTATATTTATATTTACATTTACATTTACATTTACATTTATGATTATTATTTATTTTTATATTACTATTACGATTTGATTTCTTTTGTTACCTATATTTTTATTTTTATTTTTTTTATTCCAATTACTCTCTTTATTTTTAATATTCCAATTACTCTCTCTTCATTTTTAATATTCCAATTTCCATGTGATGCAGCCAATCTCACTGACAATGTAATGTAGTCTGGGTAAATTATACCTGGGTTATATTACAGCTAAGATTTGTGTCAAACTTTAAGTAAAAGAAGATGAATATGCATCTATATAAATGATGAGTAATATTTATTTAATATCATTTAATATTCACTTTAATTGATATTAATATTCACTTTCAATATTCCAATATCATTTTTTTATCAATCTCTTCAATTCTTTTAATATTCTCATTACTCATACTCTTCCTTTTTAATATTTTTATATTCCAAATGGCGCTTTTATTCATTTTTAATATTTCAATTACACTCCCTCTTTCAATATTTTTCTTTCTGCCGATCTTTCCATCTTTTCATTTCAATATTTTAGTTGCTTTTAATATTCCAATTACTCTGTTCATTTTTAATATTTCAATTGCCATGTAATGTAGCGAATCTCAGTCACATTGTAATTTCATTTTTAATCTTATAACTTACTTATTAATATTAAAATCTAATATGATAACGAAATGCTTGAATTGAAAAAAGTTAAAATGATTTATTAAGGGAATTTAAGAATGATTGATTATCAATTTAATTTTTATTTTTTATCAATTAAATTTAAATTTTTACTATAATCCAAAATTTAAACTATTTTAAAAGCTTAAAATAAATTTACACGTAATATAATATAAAGTACAAAAGTATAAATTAAATTTAAATAATTTAATTAGTTTGAGAAACAAAACTTAAATAATTAATATATATATATATATATATTATTTATATATATATTAAAACATTGTAACTGTTAAAAAAACATCATATTTATTAAGATTAATGTAGCAAACCTCAATAATTGTTGTCTTTTCCGTAAGAGAGTTTGGATAGATTACACTTATGATGTATCAAATTTTAAGTAAAAGAATATGAATAATATGAATATTCATTTATTAAGATAATTGTTATTCAGCTATGATATTAAATATTTACTTTATTTAGTATTAATATTCATTTTTTATATTCCAGTTAGCATTTCATATAAACTTTTTTTTATCAAAATTTTCACTTAATTTTATATTCGAATTACTCTCCTCTTCATTTTTCATATTCCAATTCTCATGTGATGTAGGCAATCTCAGTAACCATGTAATAATGTAATGCAATTGTAAGAGCGTTTGAGTAAATTATAACTAAGGTTTGTATCAAATTCTAAGTAAGAAAATATAAGTATGTCTATAAATAAACAACCAATAATATTCATTTAATAGTAAGGATACCATATTGTAACACGCCGATGTTAAGAATATTTGTTAAACAATTAATTACTTTTATTCTGCAAATCTCAATCATTTATAATTAACAATAGAAGAATGATAAGTAAACTTTATGTTAGGATAAGCGGATGAAATTAAATTAATGCAATAATATGATGTGTGGAAATTTCAATGGTGAACTAAGATTACTAAATAAAATAAAATGAAATATTGCATCATGGATAGTTAGAATTAGTTAGGAATGTTTTCTCTTTTCTTAGAAAGCGACCAAAAATTCCAAATCTCAGTGGAAAATAGGGTCCAAGGATGGCTAGAGGATAGAGGATGCGGAGAAAAGGAAAATTTATGTTTATTGAAGTAGAATGTTGTTAAACTGAGGAGATTCTTGAGATGAACCCAGAGTCGATGGATTCTCAAATGGATTCATGAGTGTGCAATACTGAACTGGACTGGAATAACCTTGAGGTTCAGGTATAGGTTACATCATCATCAATTAGACAAATTGTTTGGGAAAGAAGAGAATTGGGGAGACACTAGAAGTAATGGGTAGTCTCAATGTCTGGTGGTGAGATCTTCTTTATGAAATTATTTTGTTGAGCAACAAGAAACAAATAAGTAATTTTTCAAGTTTCATGTTTCCTTTCCTTTTGAAAAGAACCCTATATTTTTCTGTATGATGTACTTAGATAGAAATGCAATGGTAAAATAGGTATGTTGAAATATTATTTTTTGTAAAGAAAAGGGAACTAGATACATTGGGTAAACCAATAATGTGATAGATACTAAGGAATATTTAATACGAGAATGTGAACCCATGAACATAGATAGAATGTATGCGGTTAAGGGTTTAATACTAAATACGAGTGAGGTATTTATTTCTTAGATCCTGGTTAGTATTAAAAAATGCAAGCCGGAGCTCGCTTAAGACTTTTCAAGGTTCATGTAATTAAAATTATTAGAGTACCTGAGCACAACCGATAGGTTCTGGTGAATCGAAGTTCATCTATGGTCAGGTATGAATTGTAGGTTCTAGATAGCTATACACCTTCTAATTTACATATTCAGAAGGAACATTTGAAACAATAAAGCACCTAGAACATATTTCAAACAATGAAAGGATCTGAATAAAAAACATATACAGTTAACGTTTTGGGAACTTGTAGTATGTTAATGAAAATTCTTCACAGAATTCCATCTGATAAAGAATACCTTATAATATTGTAGCATTCATTCCAACAAATGTTATGTGGAAGAACTAAAGTAGTAATGAAAACAACAAATATTTCTTTCAGATACTAAGAATAACTGACTAATGCATTCAAAACATTTTTTTGCATTCAAGATTATGAAAGAAGTGAAAGAAATGAGGTTTAAAGAATAGACTTCCACCAAATTTTAGCTAACCAAGTTCTTAATAGTGCAAATAAAATTCCATTTCAATTATATCTCTGTAAAAACAAACCATGGGTTCTTATGAAATAACACAATAATTTAACATGTCATTCTGGAAAGAACAACAGCAATGGAACATGCAAATATTAATAAATTAGTTTGATTTGAACCAATAGTTTGGATCATTATTCCACCAAATTATAACAAATTAAGTGAAGTCAAAATGAGGGTTCCAGATTCTCTTTTCACACAAACTCGAGAGCAAGAATTGGTTATTTATAAACAAAACAAATACAGTGTACATACCTATGAAAAATTTCAAGGCGAAGCCCATTTTCTAAATACACCATGGTATCTTTAAGAGGAAATTCCTTGAAAATTGCTCAGACAACTCAATACTGAATAGTTAAGAGAGTTTAACCTCCTCCATCCAAAAGTCAGAATAAATCAGAACGAGAAACCCTATACTGAGTCGAGGTAAGGGATAAAAGCCTGGTAAGTGGCACATTCAAGTTAGTTCCTGTCACGCCCCGACCCTTCGGTAGTCTTCCAACCGTGCTGGCGGGGTGCGACACCACCCCACTTTTTCTTTTTAACAATACTCAAGTGTGAGGACTACGCCTAATTCACAACCGGAACTTAGCTTGTGTTTCTCAACTAGGTTAAAATGCATTAATCCTTAATATCAATGATGGCCCATACTTAATCATTATCAACAGCAATATAAACAATAATTGCATGATATAAAGGGAGGGGAAACTCCCGAACAGTCTGCAAGATAATATATAAAATATCATAATTTCAATATTATAATCGACTACTGTGCTTGCAAGATCAAGCCAACACTTAGTCACTTTTTACAATACATGAGAACCTGCAACAATTACAAGTGAGAGGGTGCCACCAACCGGCCACGAAGACACTCAAGAGAACCTGCACGAATTCTGCATAATTCGACCGAGCCACATTCCATACAATCTACCACCAACCGAGTTAATTGCGCCCTTCACAAATGCGCATGAGCTATGCGCTCATGCTGCACATATCCTCTTGTGCGTAGATAGAAATGCGCACTTCAAGTGAATGCTTCACCGAATTGATCGATGTCCAAAATGCCATGTTCACGACCGCATATATACAAGGTGTAACGTGTGGTTGGGTTGGGCGTAGCCCCATGGCCGACACCCGAACCGCCATACACGAAACCCCAATTCACCATATGATATGGTCAGCCTGCACCGCCATACACTCTCCCTACTCGGCGTATAAACTCTCGCAGCCAACACATAATTGTCTAACATATAACGCTTGCGTTGTTATACTTCGCACTTCGTTGTCCTTCGTTTGCTGTTCGTCGTTTGTTGTTCGTTGTTTGTTATCCCGTGCTGTCCGCCTATCGAGCGTGCACGCTGCCCGTGCACGCTCGCCCATCCGTGCGTGCCAACACTATCTTCCGCCAACGCGTTTGCCTTTGCCCAGGGCAGGCGGTTCGCCACGCCCTCACCCGTTCGTTTCACACAACAGGCGGGTGGCGTTCACCTGCGCCTGTTCAACCTTGCCTACGCACTGTCGTTATCTCCGCCCGACCGCTCGTTCCACCGTACGCGTTCGCCTGGTCTCCAGCTCGTCGTGCGCCCGTCCACGTTTACCTCCACCCGGTTGTGTGTCTCACAGTGCGCGCCCGCCTACGCGCGCCTGCTCGGCCGCCAACCCACCGTGCGCGCCCGCCCAGGTCGCCCAACGCGTGCCTGGGGCACCTCAACTTTTCGTGCGCCCGTCGCGTTGTTGGTGACTTCCCTAGGGCAGTACATCCTCCTCCACCTGAAGTCGTTGTCATCCTCGACAACATCCCAACTCCAAGCATCCATCGTACCTCCACCAAGTGACTAATCACCACTAAGTCATCAATGTCCATGATCCTCGGCCGACTGCTACAATGTCTCCATGCTACCATCTATCATGAAAGGATGATCCTTTCAATCACCAAGCTGCATATCCGCCGTAACAATATGTCCTCCATCATGTCATCAATCATCAAGTGCTCGAAGAGAACACTTATCAAGTGTCGAGTCAAGTGTTTCAAGTAACACCTTCCTCCATCATGTGCCCAATGCACTCATCTGCTACGAGACCTCATCAACACAATAACTCCATGTGTTCCAAGTGATTAGCTATCATGATACTCTTCCTAATGTCAACATATCTCTGTACACTTCGCGACCCCATGTCTGAACTAGTCGGGTGATCAATCCAACCATCACGCCCAAACAATGAGAGTGAACATCCCCATGTCATCATCAGTCATTTCCCAAAACATCTGCCACATCCTGAACTCCATCAGAATAGTCCATGCTCAGGTCCATGAAGTAATCTCCATCCATCTGCAACATGTCATGATGCTTGATGCCAAGCCATCCCTGCACCATCATAACCTGCTCCAATGTTTAGGGGACTCATTGTCATCAGCAGCTAACAATGAGCCCCATCTTCTTGTCTCTCTAAGAAGATGTAGAGGGATGAGAGCTTGTAGGCTTTCCCTCACTAACCAGTTCGATCCACCTATCAGGATCTTCACCCTCCAATCTCTGCATGTAGGTCACCTGGTCTTGACCTGGTCTCATATATGGTTCATCCTCTTCATATTCAATCACTTCTAGCCTTCTTGTCAAGTCCAAGATGCTATCTGAAAGTGACTTGATGACTAAGGATTGCTGGGTAAGTTTTGTCTCTGCCTTGGACAAACGCTTACATACATCCTCCATATCTCCATCACTCCTCACCTACATTGTTACCACTTCATGACTCGGCCTAGTGACCCCAAAGGTAGGCACACCTATGGGTACATCTTCCCTTCCATCATAGATGTACAACTTCTTCAAGTGTGGAACGATCATTGCATCATATTGCTTCATAAATTCCATCCCAAGTACGGCTTCATAGTCATCAATCCTCACAATGGTGAAGTCCACCTTCCCGGTCCAATCACCAAGTGTAGTGTCCACTTGTTCAGCCACACCCAAAACTTCATTCGGAGGAGAGTTCACTGTCTTCATATGTGCCTTGATAGGTACATATTTCAGCCCAACTTTCCTTGCAGTATCTTCTCCCATGAAATTGTGAGAAGCCCCACTATCTACCATGGTGAGTATATCAGCATCTCCCACTTTCATCCGGACATATTCCAACTGATTCCTCTCGGGATCCTTCTGGGAGGGCACCTCTGTAGCAGCAGCAGTGCTAAGTACCTGCATCATCCCCACAGAAGCACCTTCATCTTTCGTACTAGATTGTGCTATGGAAGCCAACTTCGGTTTAGAGGGACAGTTCTTCACCATATGTGGCCCTACACAAATCCAACACTTCAAAGGTTTCTTTCCCTTCGAATCATCCGACTTCGAAGTCTCTTCCTTCTTATTATCTTTCGCTTTATCGGACTTCTTCTTCTTATCATCAAAAGTCTCATCATAATGTTCAACCATCCTATCAACTGCAGCAAAGGCTTCTTCAAGTGTCCTGATCCTTTTTCTCTTCACCTCATTGCATGCCCAAGGCTTCAATCCAATAATGAAATTGAATACCTTATCTCTCTCCGCCATGTCAGGTAATTCAAGGACAGCACTTGCAAATTCCCTTTGATAAGTCTGAGGTTCTCGGTTTGCTTTATAAATTTAATCTTCATCCTAGCTTCCCATGTTTCGTCTTGAGGACTAAAATGGGCCTGCAAGGCTCCTTTCATGTCATCCCAAGAAGTGATGTCGGTAGCACTTCCATTTGCAACCTCGTCCATCGTTCTTCTCCACCACATCTTGGCATCTTTTGTAAGGAATTGAGCTGCAACCTTGACCTTGGTCTCATCATCGGATAGACCCAATCTCTCCAAGTATTGCTCCATGTCCCATAAGAAGTTACCAAGTGTTTTTGCACTCCTTGTACCATCGAATGAATCCAGTTCCTTGACTTTGACATGAGGCACTCCTCCACCTGAGCCATGCCTCACGACCTTCTTCAACACCGCTATTTCATCCTTGGCATCGTCAAGAGCTTTCTTCAAGTTCATGATCTCTGCTAGACACTGGTCCCTTGAAGCTTCCACGTCCTTGACCTTGTATTTGAGTTGTGTACACATCAAATCAGTGTACTTATGCTGAATTCAGAGTTCATCGAGCTCATATTTCATCTTCAAGAATGCCTTTTGTTCTGCCACAACAAGGTCAAACTTTTCCCCAAAGTGAGCCTCTAAGAAATCCACCCTTTCTATCACTTTCTGCATCAAGTCAAAAGTATCCACGAGACTATGAGTAGACCCGGCATGTGATTTAGCCATTGCTAACCTCCTTTGCCTTTGTAACTGAGTTTCGACCATGCACCGGTTTCACCTACAACCCAAGTCCTTGATGCCACACTTAGAGTGTTTCATCAACCTCTTTCCCTGCAAGAACCTGTCTCCACAGCCACTCCTCCATTAACCAGGATATCTGCTTGATTCCACCTGTACTTCGGTGTGTATCCTCTGATACCACTTGTCACGCCCCGACCCTTCGGTAGTCTTCCAACCGTGTCGGCGTCGTGCGGCACCACCCCACTTTTTCTTTTTAACAATATTCAAGTGTGAGGACTACGCCTAATTCACAACCGGAACTTAGCTTGTGTTTGTCAACTAAGTTAAAATGCATTAATCCTTTATATCAATGATGGCCCATACTTAATCATTATCAAAAGAAATATAAACAATAATTCCACGATATAAAGGGAGGGGCAACTCCTGAACATATGCCCGATAATATATAAAATATCAGAATTTAAATATTACAATCGACTAGTGTGCTTGCAAGATCAAGCCAACACTTAGTCACTTTTTACAATACATGAGAACCTGCAACAATTACAAGTGAGCGGGTGCCACCAACCAGCCACCAAGACGCTCAAGAGAACCTGCATGAATTCTGCATAATTCGATTGAGCCACATTCCATACAATCTACCACCAACCGAGTTAATTGCGCCCTTCACAAATGCACATGAGTTATGCGCTCATGCTGCGCATATCCTCTTGTGTGTAGATAGAAATGCGCACTTCAGGTGAATGCTTCACCGAATTGATCGATGTCCAAAATGACATGTTCACCACCTCATATACACAAGGTGTAACATGTGGTTGGGTTGGGCGTAGCCCCATGGCCGACGCCCCAACCGCCATACACGAAACCCCAATTCACCATATGTTATGGTCGGCCTGCACCGCCATACACTCTCCCCACTCGACGTATAAACTCCCGTAGCCAACACATAACAGTCTAACGTATAATGGTTGCACTGTTATACTTCACACTTCGTTGTCCTTCGTTTGTTGTTTGTCGTTTGCTGTTCGTCGTTTGCTATCCCGTGCTATCCGCCTATCCGGCATGCACGCCCGCCCATCCGTGCGTGCCAACACTGTCTTCCGCCAACGCGTTTGCCTTTGCCCAGGGTGGGTGGGTCGCCACGCCCTCACCCGTTCGTCTCACCCAAAACGCGGGCGGCGTTCACCCGCGCCCGTTCAACCTTGCCTATGCGCTATCGTTATCTCCGCCCGAGCACCTGTTCCACCGTGCGCGTCTGCCTACGTGCGTCCGCCCGGTCTCCAGCTTGTCGTGTGCCCATCCACATTTACCTCCGCCCGATTGTGTGTTTCACCGTGCACGCCCGCCCGGGTCGCGCAACGCGTGCCCAGGGCGCCTCAACTCGTCGTGTGCCCGTCGCGTTGTTGGTGACTTCCCTAGGGCGGTACAGTTCCAGAAGTGATGTAGCTACAATCCAAGTGGAAACTGAGAGACACTCACATGTTCTTGCAAAACAAATACAAAATATTAAAATCTATTTTTGTTGGAGTTAAGAAGAAATGAGTCTCAATACATATTATCAACCTTACCTGAGAACATATGAGTCTTGGATGAACTGTCATTGAAGCCTCAAGGAACCCTCTGAGTTCAACCCAAACAATAAAGATAAATTAGGGTAAATGGAAATGCAGAAGCTAGGGTTGAAATAATACGAGGTTTCGGGTCCATAAGGACCTTTTGGGACTCTATTGTCGGAATCACTCTCATCAAACAAATTATGCAAGGCAAGAAGGAGTTGTTCAGCATGAACCACCACCTATGGTCAATGGGAAACTAAAAATAAACCATGGTGATGGGCCACATGCACTTACAGATCGAGTATCATGTTGGAGGGATCATGAATAGTCAAAAGCCTTGAGAGAACCCCATATTTATGAAGCCCTCGTGTGCACTAGAACTTCATCTCCAGAGATACAAATGCGATATTGTTTTGAGGTCTGGGTAGGGTAATCAGTTACCATAATCGGCTCAATGAATTTAGACTATTTATAGTAAGCTTTTGTAGATTGATGATGGATGATGGGCGGCATGGGAAAGTAGGACCATCTATGGGTGGATGCCCTGCAAGAATCAAGTTTGGCCCAAGATTAATACCTTAATATTTGTAACAAGATCACATGAACATTAAACTATGAATTAAATTTTCTTTGGGGAGAGTGATAATATGTCTCCACCATATTTACATAAACCATAAAACATATTTATAAGTGTAAATCATGAGTGAAATGATTTATATTTATGTTACTACAACGTTACTAGAACATCATGGTTGCATTGTCTTAATTTGTAAGATTTATTATTATTATTGTATGGTAATTTTATGTCTTACGATTAGGGAAGACATGTTACACATCTAAATAGGAAAAACTAAAAAAATCAATACAAGATATTCTTTATGAGATAATTAAAACTTGACTATTACGTTTCAAGAGATTTTGGAACTCGTAACTTAAAATGTCTGTCTGAGACGGGTTTTACAAAATTGAACCATCACAAAGAAAATTATTGGCAGTTGGATTTATTTATGAAAAAAACCTCCTTTCAACATTGTTAATTATAATGCATTCCCATAAAACATGTAACAATCATGCCATTTCTTTCCTATCACACAAGTATTATACGATTAATATTTAACCATATACATTTGAAAAACGTAAATTTGATCGTTATTCCCCTCCAATGTCAAAGCTAATCCTACAGAATCTGACTCATTGGCTCCTTTGACATTAGATAATAGAGTTCCAATTTCAAATGGGTACCTATTTTAAATTTTGTGCGCTCTTCACAACATACGGTTTTTTGAAAGTTAAAGCTATGACATTACAATGCCATCTACTGGAGAAATAGAAATCCTTTTGGTCACACTAATGACCCTATTTATTAAGAAAGACTAGTTTTAATTTGTTTTTGAACATAAGAACATATTTAACTTTTCATACATGGGTTCATAGAGATATATGTTGATATTTTTTTATACCTCAGACTTTCCACTGTGGCTTAAAAAAATCACATAAAGTACTTTTGGCTGTAGCTCAAACTATGTGGCGCGGTGAACTTCTATATCATATGGAACATTGACGAACCTATTTACAACAATTTCTTAGGCATTTATAAAAGAAAAACCTTAATAGAATTTAAGAAATAATGAAACAATGAATGATAAGCCTCTTCAAACCTGTCTAGAAAATTGAACCTGCACAATAACCCCTTACCTTGGATAATAAACACCATTTATCAAATGGAACTTGTGCTATATGTTGAAATTTTATCACTTATGTGTTTATTTTTCTTTTTATTGAGTTGTTTTTTGGAATATACAGAGTAAAACATTTCAATTGAATACATTTTGAAATAAAAATTTATTAAAGAAAAATAAAAACCTCCACACTCATTCCCCTCAATGCACACAATAAAATAGCTAATAAAATAGCTAATGACACTGTGTTATAAATAGGATCCATTACAACGTGGGTTTATTATTAATTTTGATTCCTGCAATGGCCATGAAACCTATCTAGCACACACACATAATATACATATTTTTATTAATATTTATGTCGTAAGGTGTTTCCTTTTGAAAACAACTCCCCCGTCTGCCATAGTGTATCCATTTATAGTGTAAGATTAAATGTTAGATGATTAAATAGTCCTTTGCTATTGGATTGAAATGGTTACAACGAGCTTCCCAGGCTAGTGAAAATGATAAGCGGCTCATTTACAGTGCACAATACTGAAAGCTCGTGAGATTTTTTTATGAAACTACCATGACCCTTATAGTTGGTCACCTGCATCGCTTTGCAACTAGCTATTGTTCCTTCACCTTCACACGCACATAGACCTCAATTCAATTGTTGAATGCTCAGTTACTTGCCACACGTAGAATTCCGTGTTTGCAAGATCTACTCTTACGCCGAAAATTGATGATTTTTTTTTATTGTTGTCCACTAAGCTTTTTCCTTTATATCACTAGAAGGTTATCACATATGGTTGCCGAAATGGTTACAAGACTCCTGTATTTTTATTTATAGATGATTAGCAGCAACACTGAATGCCTATAACTATGTAATTTTTATTTTGTTTAATGCTAAATTAAAAGGGTTCTCTCCTCGATACACATGTTCTATTTGGGTCAACAGACAAGCAGCTTTTTCACTGGTATTCCACACCCCCTCAGTAATTAGAAAATTTCTCTAATTCTATAGGGGTTTGATTGTAGTTAAAATTTATTTATGGATGAGATCTCATCTGGCTTCTGGGTGTTTACAGGTATCACTTTCTGAGGCCCTAGTGGTTCAGTTTATTTCAAGTCCAATTCTTCTCTGAAAATAGATTAATTGATGACCTTTCTTTACTAGGTACTCTTAGAAACCCTTTTGAAGTTCGATCCAATGGCTCAAAGTATTGTTGCTTTAAATTTGTCTTTGGTGTTGGGGTTTATTCCTTGTTCTTAGGGTTTAAACCTTCTAATTATTCCTGCTAGGTTTAAAGGGGTTTCTATATGCAATTATCTTTATGTAGAGGTTAATCTATGAAGGACCTTCCCATTTTCATTTTTTCCAAGGATTCATAGTGACGTAAGGTTGGATATGTATATTACCATGTCTCTGCATTTATTTTCAACTGTATTCTATTATGTGATGAAATTCGTTTTGTTGCATGAATATTGTTGAAGCATAATGTTCCTGTATTAAATTTGTCACTCTCATGGAGATAAGGGTTTTTTTACTAGTATCTTCTACATTTAAGTCAACTCAAGCATAATTAGTTGAGACTTTGTCATTTGATGCTGAGGATAGTGAGTCCTATCAAAGACGAGGGCATATTGTCTTATACTTCCAAATTGTTAAGCCTTTGTATTTGTTGAATCAGAAAATTTACTATAGATGCATGTTGAGAAACAAAGAGAACAATGAAGTCTTGTTAGAATAAATATATTCCTTGTGTCTCCTCAGTGTCCTCTTGAATTCTAATACCTCTCTATTTTCCATGTATGTGCTCACAGCCCCAAACTCTACCTACCAAGCCATGTTGAAAAATATAATTCTATAATGAGAGCCACGGTTCAAGAGAACTAAGGAGAAGGCTACCGACACCTTTTACATCCTCAACACGGGATTGAAACCAAGACAACGAACGCTTTACCATGAAATCCTAAAGAAGTTCCTTGCAACAAGTAGTCAAGATGGAACACACATAATAAAGGGAAATCCATGGAGAAATAAAGTTGAGAGACCAACCTCTTCTGAAGCCCTTAAAAACTGGCTTCCCTAGAACTGAAGAACCAAACACAGAATTTTGAAGCGAAAGTGATCACCTTTACTAAAATCCTTTGCAATATTCTAGAAATTTAAATAAAATAAACATCCCCCCAGAAAAATTATAAAGAAATTGGTGATGAGGGGACCAGATGCTTGAAGGTCTGAACCATATATGTTCCCAATTCCTTTTCTTCCATATCCCATTATCCCACAGTCGACAAATTTTGATAATAAATCATTCGGTAAACAAGGTTGTTGTTAAGTATTGCATGTGAGAGTCTTTGATCCAAATATAATGGAGATGGTATGTTTGATATTGAATCATTATGGTAGTAAATGCATATTGATGTTTGAACTTAATCCAATACCTTAGTTGGTGTTGCATGTTGTGTGCACCAAATTTGATTCAAACCCATATTTGGTTAGTTTGGTGGACTCCTTGACCTAAAGATCAACCTATACATTGAGCTCTTGCTTCACATGATAGAATGAGATTTTTCTTAATATTCTTGCCTCCTTTTTAGTTCAAGGCTTTTAAGCTATTATTACAATGAAATTTTTATCCACTAGTGACATGTTTTGAAGCATTTCTCTAATGATCACTAAGGAATCACCTAAGACAATCAATTATCCTACCTTAGCTTCCTTTGCTAAATGGAGACACACTAGAAAGGAATATGTTACTGCTAGATTGTTTGGTGCTACCCCAAGGCACCAATCATATGATGACACTTTTTCCCTCTATGATCATCGAGTATCCCCTTGCACCTACTGCCTCTTTTATTTTTAATGGACATAGGGTGGGATTTGATCCATTCATGTGAGAATGGGTCATGACTTGTGTGACTATTGTGCTTAACAATGATAATCTTATTGTAATGTTTGAAGTATACTAAAATAGAATACAAGTTTCAAGGATGCATGTATCTATTACAAGTACAAACTATTTTGCTATATGATACTTGGGTGGAAAGGAGAACTCTTGAAAGTTGCCCTTTTGAATTTACAGGTTGTTCATCTAAAATGTATAATTAATTCGAGTAAAATGTTGGAACAAAAGTAAAAGAAACTCCTATCTATTTCTCATATATAAAAAAAATAATTTTCTTCTTCGATCATCTGATATTCCAGGTTCAAATGGTATTTTGTATCCAAGATTGTTACATAAATTGCATAAGTGTAAACTTGAAACCATTTATTTTTGAGTTCCAATATAATGGTCAACTTTACACCTAGTTTGTTCTTGATGACAAGATTGGAATATGCCTGTATGTGTATGTATGATAATTATTCTACCAAATGGGATTTTCTAGGCCATTCACATGGGACAGGTTCATCCTACTATCACCCTAGAAAATCCAAAACAAGATGTGGTAAGTAGACTTCAAATTTTCTTTGTTTTGTTGTATGTGGAATTTTAACATATAGAAAATACTTAAGTATATACTAATTCAGAGTTATCTTCAGCTTTTGGTTCTTCCTTCAAAGCATGTATATATTTTACAATTAGACCGATTCCGAAATATGGTTTTCGAAGATATGAAATTCATTGTTGGACAAAAAAAGGAGAGATTAAACACTAAAGATTCTTTATCCAATTATTTTCAATTTAGAGGTCATAATTCCTCTCTCATTTTTTCTCCTTACGAAGAATGTAATGAAACCTAATGTTTTTATTGATAATTTTATCATGTTATATACCTAAGGTTGGAAGTGGTTTTGCCTTTATCTTGGATTGTACTGAAATGTCCGATGTGATATCTATGCAATCATTACTGCTATTTCATGGTGAATCCATTTTTTTCATTTACAAGGGAGTTGTATATTTTTTTGAATATTTTTACACTTACAAATAATTTGTATATGTCAAATCAAAAGAGAATCACATATATAAGCAAAGCAATTGAAATTAATTCACTTAAAAATAACATAATGTAGATACTTCCCGTGGTCTAAAGGGAAATACAAAATTAATTGTGGTTAGATGTTGGTAGGTCACTTCTCTCAACAACAGTATACTTGGATATGCTTTTCCCCTTGTCTTTGTTACTGGACATAAAATATATAATCTTAGTATTACTTCATACCACAAATTGGATGATCAATATGAAGATCCTACAAGATGATAAATCAAGCTATATTTGCTGATAGTGCAATGGCTCTTCACTCTGAATATAATGATTGAATTTCTACTTGAAGAAAAAAAATTCCAAACATTACTTGATATTAAACAGTGAAAAACTATCGACAAAGAAGAAGAGTGGTCGTACTCTTGGTTGAATAGCTTGATTTTGGAGGCATAAATTTTTCTAGCACAAAGCATCATGATAATAATGATGACAACAACTCTGGAGATAATGGGTAACGATAATATTACCAAGATAAACCCATGGTTGGAAAAATTGCCACACATTCTCAAATACATAAAATGAATTGTGTGACCTTCAAATTTCCAAGAAAGTTAGTTTGTTATGTGGATTTATTTAGATTTTGATTGAGAATTTAGATCTAAAACAAGGTTGGAAACAAATTTTGAGTCTAGTGTAGTTTATAACTAAATGTTGTTTCATGGTAAAATTATGTCACCACTTAAAATACATTGTGTTTGGAGTGTACAAAAGGCCTCTGATTAGTCTTAACATTTGCATGGCATTGATTGGATATACATTCAAGAAAACACGTTCATCAATGTGCATGCACATGATGGCCATTTTAAGGTGTTTGATAAGATATGCATTCTCAAATTCTTAGTATTGATTTGTAGAGTCTGAACTAACCAATAGAGAAATTACAAGCTGATCTGACAAAGTTTAACTTTTAAGCTGCGTGTAAAAACCTTGTGAGATATGTGAGGGAATTTTTTGTGGAACTTCTTGCTTTGAATTTAATAACGTTATATTAATATGTACAAAAAAATCTCAAATGAGTAGGCATTCCCTCATATGTTTCAAGAAACTGGAGCTATACTCTAGAAATAAAACCAACTATACACAAGAAAAGTATATGTTTCACAGAGCAATAAAGAGAACTAGAGGTGTTACTTTAGCGTCAGATAAAGCTGAAACATTGCCTATAGTTACCAAATTTTTTTATTTATTTATTTGGTGAATTTTGCATGTGGTTTAGCTTCTAGACCTGACTTTTAACACTCATAAATGACACTTATGTTCTTCCTTGTCCCCAACATGTTATAATATTCCTAGATGTAAACGAAGAACATAACTATAATTTTATTCCAATATACGACTTTAGATTATGTTATAAATCTCATTAAAGTAGCTGGAGAATGGTTTTGGACAGGTGCATTACCAAAATTTATAATGTCTATCCCAATTTATGAATGCTAGTTGTTGATGCATCATTCTTCGAAATCCCAAGCTGATCCTTTCTATGTACTTCCTGGAAAGGACAATTACATCTTCCATAGAACAACTTATCTTTGATGGTTACCTTTTTCTAGGATTTGTAGTCCATTCACATCCTTATGAAACAATCAGTTTTGGTTTAGCCAACAATAAGAGTGGGCTACAGGAGAACATAGGCGTTGGTCTCTTGCAAAAAAATTTTCTATCTTTTTTCTTTTTGTATGAAGTTTGAACACGTCTATAAGGTATCTAATGAGTAGGTTAAGTGCCTAGGTAAAAATATTTCACAAGTTAGTCATTTTAGTCTTGCAAGTTAGTCATTTTAGCACCCGCTTACTTTTTAAGAAAGCCTTAAGTTGGACATTGACATCAAGATTCCAACTGCCAATTTGTTTAGTGAAAACATCATGCTAGTAATTCCCCTTTCATGCCATTCTCTTTCCTTGTTAAACAAACAAGAAGAACTTGTGAATCATCTTTTTCAGCATTCGACTTTGTTCTTTTTCCTTTCTAAAACTAAAGGAGTACAAGTTTGAGAAGCACAGGGATACTGATTATTTCCTAATAGGAGTTTGGAAGGAAAATCACTTCACCATACTTAGAAGACAAGACCCCCATTATATCAAATAAACATAAGACCTTGAAGAGGAGTTCCACACTAGGCAAGAATGTCGAAGCCTACATTTGGTCCAAACAACAATATCTGTGTGCCTTGACCCAAATGCATGTCATATTGACTGTCATTTAATTTCATTTATTGTCAAAGACCATAAAGTGATACTGTAGCTAGAGGCCTCATGGAATTGGGTCATTACCATATTTGAACCTACCACGATGTAATACGAAAGAGTGATTATTATTTGCAAGACTATTTTTTGGGACAATGCAATTTAAGCCTACTTGTTGATGTTGCCCATGAGACTAGCTCATATGGTGACTTAAAGTTATAAATTAATTTACATCTATTTTTTCCCTACTCTTCTATAGAATGATTGTTAAGTATTCCATTTATGTAAATATATTTTGTACAAAATGTTGTTTTAAAATGGAAAAGAAAAAATTGCATCTATTTATTATTTTCTAAATGTGCTACATGGATGATAGTTGTTCGAGTTCTTGTTTGATTTTGATAAGTTGATAAAAATGAGTTGCATTGAGTTGTGAATAGAGAAAACAAAATGGTCACACGATTTTATCCAGTTTTAAATTTGATTTCTTAATCAATGAGGCAGGTTATGCTTTCCTTCCTTTTAAGATATCTCTAGGTTATTTGAAGTGAAATCTTATTTGAATTTTAGTTTGTACAATATATTATAGTATTTTCGTCATTATGTTACAATGAAGTTTAAGTGCTAATGATTTCATACTTCTGTGATCCACATGTTATCAGAAATGTATTTCAAAATAATGACATATAAGTTTTTGAGTCAATGTTTCAAACCATCTATTGTGGTTCATCCTCACGACAAGGATGAAAAGAAAGATTTGTCATTAGGTATAAATAATAGACATGTCTCATGTCCCAGAAGTAAACGGTAGAAATTTAATTAATAAATTAAATAATTTCATTTTTTAAGATGAACATTAACGTATAGTTAAGTCAAAATAATATTCAAAGAAGTTAATTAGTTAGGAAATTTATAAAATATAAACATGAAATAATAAAATTAATAGTACTTAAAACTAAAACACAAAGAAAAACATGTAAATGTTTAAGAGAAAGGTAACCAAACATAAAAGGTATAAAATTATAATTTAATTAATAAATTACTAATTTGTATATTACTAAAGTAAAATAAATTAAAAAATGAATAATAAAATATTATTAAATTAAATTAAAAGATTAAGAAGAGTTAAAATATTAAAGGAGTATAGAAGAGCCACAAAATGGAAAAGAGAAAAAGAACACCAAATGATATTTTAAAATAAAACCCAAAATAAAATAAAATTGAAAAATTATGAAAAAAACAAACACCAATTAAATATTTTTTTTAATTAAAACCAAGAAGTCCAGGTGGAAAGGCAAAGGAAAAATGAAAAAGGTTAAAAAAAGCATAAAAATAATTAATTATTATATTTTATTAAGTTGAAATTATTAATAATGAAAAATAAATAATAAATTAAGTTAAAATATTAAAAAAGGAGAATCATAATAATAAAGAAACAAAACATAGAAGAGCTATAAAATAGAAAAGTGAAAAGAATGGAAAGGATCATTGAAAAACAAAAACAAAATAAATAAAATGAAAAATGTAAAAACCAAAACAACAATGAATAATAAAATTTATTAAAAATCAAGAAGTCAAGATGAAAGGGCAAGAATGTAACTCCTACATCATTTCCAACTATCATCCCTATTGATATTTCTTACATGCTTTTTAGTTTCAATGGACTCTCGTAACTTCCTATGGCGAAAGTAATCAACCCTAGCGATGACTTGGGAGTCGTCAATGCAAACATGGTGCATAGTTTTCTATACATGCTCAACTATAGCTGGGGAGTAGGAATGCCTATGTCTATTGCTTGAATCATGCTCTTGAATACGAATATTGATGGAGTGACCTCTTTCTCCAATGTAGGGAATCCCACAAGAGAAACAGATTAAATAAAATATATTTCATGTCTTTAGGGTCAACTGGGTCCTTAACATATCTAAGGGAGCTTCTGATGGTACTAAGGGGGTTAAAGGTAGCTAAAATATTGTGATTTTTAAGGATATGAGCAATCTTGTCAGTGGTCCCATGGATAAAAGTTGATGAATGATCTCTCAACTTTCAACTACATGACATGGGTTATATTTTCTTGAGCAGAATTTCTTGGATTAAAACAAGAACATGGCAGAAACAAACGATATAAGTTGTAAAGAGCTATGTAATCTTATTTACGAGGCATTAATATTTGCATAAATAGACAAGGTCTGTAACTTAACATAGGCATGCTGATTTGTAAGGCTCAAGGAAATAGTATTGCAGTAATATTTCATTGTAGCATGGTGATTTCATTTTGCTGATTTTTTTATCTTCCAATGATTGTCAAAGAAACATAAATTAGTGAAATATACTATCTTCTTATTGCGTTTACTTTGCAACATTTGTTGCCATTGCTAGTTTTATTATTAAAGAATTGGAGGAAAGACAATAAGATAAAATAATCTATGCTTTTTGAAGATACTTAGCTTTTAAATATTCAAAAGTGATTCAATATAATGTGCATTGATCGACCTAGACATTGACTTGATATGGTTATGGTTTACTTACACAATATAAAAATATATATATTTATATAAAATAAAAGAGAACCTTATTGTGAATAAACTTTTAGAGAATATTATTGGTTGGGCTATTCATATCAATTTTTTAATGATTTTTTTTAAACTTATAATTCTTTGGGGATGACCTGATATATTTAATAATTTGGATTTAATATTATTCACTATATTTTTCCCGATAAGTGGAATGTGTAATTTATTATCTCCAAGTTTAATTAAAATATTAACTTTATTATTTTAGAATTAATTTTTTAACAAATTAAACAATAATCATATAAAAAATAATTATTTTTTAACACATTTAAATAATAATCATATAAAAATACAATTGAAAGAAAATTATAGCTCACTGATTTATTATAATGTACCAGCTATGGTTAATCTTCATTATTCATAGGTGTAACGCCCTCGGATCTCGGGAAGGCGTGCACAATGGCGCGAGCGCCCCGTACACGACGACGGGCGCGTTTTGGCACAACGATGGACGAACCTCCGACACTTGGACGACGAGCGATTTGCTGTTGTGGTGCGACGTTGACACAATGCGACGAAAGCTTGTGACAAAGGGCGGCCTACGGGAGCACGCTCGACACTTAGCAAATAATGGATGATGCGAAGTGTTTATACCTTGGGTAAAAAGGTTCTACACATAATGGAGGCCGACATAACTTTATATATGTTATGGGCATATGTATAATGTTATGGAGGCTGACACACATTAAATATAATATGTACATGGCTTATACATATGTTAATGGAGGACGGCCATGAATAAAGCACCCCCATTAAAACATAAGGAGGACGTATATGTAATGGAGAATAAAAATAATGAGGACCTACATAACTTTATGGGCATATGATGTTATGGAGGCTCATATAAAAACATAAATATAAAATAAAATAAAAGATACATGGGCTCATATATGAAATAACATGTCGGCCATAAAGCATATGGCTGAGCACGTATAATAAGACAAATCCGACATGATTTATGTGGGGCATGTATGATACATACGTGGGCTTTACATGTAATAAGATGGGGTCGACCGTGAGTGGAGCACACCCCCTCTAACACATGAGGAAAGCATATATATATGGGTGAGCATGAGGCTCATTCTCATCATCAACTTTCGCTCTATGCTCCTCTTCGCATAAGGACAAGAGATATGCGAAGGCTTGAAGGAATGTGCATAAACAAGGAAGGTCTCTCATATGTTTCAGGATTGGGTTATGTAGAAAGGGCTCGGTTGAGGAAGGCTGTTGTACATGATATTATGCCTGGTTGTGAGGGAGTTTTGTACACGGTTGGGTGCAGAATTGTATGAGTATCTTGGGTGACCCGTGTGGGTACCCGCTCATAAGCAAAGGTGCAGAATTGTGTATGTAAAAGGATTCTCATGCCTTGTTGTAATCATTCTTAAGTGTTGGCCGTGGACACTGCCCGACACACTTGTTGTATTATTGAAAAGAAGATTCATATTGTGGGCAGACTTTACCGAGAGTTGCCCCTCCCATTCTTTATTGTTGTTTGCAATTGTTATTCGGTTTAATTGCAAATGAGAATGCTAAGAATGGTTTATGAATAATTATAAAGATTAACGCTTTTACATGGTTATAAGATAATAGTTAAACTATGTTAATGTCGGTTAAGGCATAGTCCATATGTGCGGTTATTGAACAAATAAGAGTACACAGTGGTGCCGCACCCGCCCAATAAAAAAAAAATATTGGGGGTGTGACAGGTTGTATCAGAGCTAGTGTCGTAGAGCTAGTGCTGGTGTTGAAGTGTGAAGCTAATACACACCTGCACTTCGTGACAGGTGGTATCAGAGCAGGTTCATGACGAGTGAAGCCGGTGTATGATGAAGCTGATACACACCTGCACTTCGTGACAGGTGGTATCAGAGCTTGGTCTAGAGCTGGTGAGCATGATTGCTCGTGACAGTGGAGGCAGGTACTTGTGAAGTGAAGGAAGTTGTTTTCACACAAAGTGAAACAAGAGCCGATTCATGGTTGCAGGAACTTGGTGAAGCTGGTAAAGGTTGGAACCAGGTTTCGTGGAGTAGTGCAGACGGTACTACATGCTGGTCACATGATTTGGGCACTTGTCAGGTGGACAAGCGGGACTGCGTATGGACAGGTATACCCGGTTTGGGCGTTTGGACGAAGTACGAACCGGGGAAGATGAAGAACGAGACATGGCAAGTTTGGAAGGAGGCAAAAGGAAGCTCTTTCTTACCTTATACAGGTTGAAGCGGTTGAAAAAGGAGAACCCTCGCATTCGTGACGAGCTTGCAGTCTTGGAGAAGAACGTTGGAGATAAACCTCTTCAACTTGGTTTGATAATGGGGAAAAACGAGGTTGCTGATTGTACTACCGAGGAAGAGGAAGTCTTGATGACCGATGATGTTGCAGAAATGAACGTGACCGAGTGTTACACTGAAATTTGTCACCATGACTATCTGCAGTTAATATGGCTCCATCAATAATCATATTATCCTCCTTGTCAAGCCTTATACCTCTGCTCTCCATGTCAAACTTCAAAAAAGAGAGAAAGTCATTAAAAATCATGTTTATCTCTGGGTACGCAGGTTCTCTCTACCTTGCCTACGTGTATGCATCCCAAACTCATTGTACCTACGTACTTGTACGCTCTGTAAGTCAATGGATGGGTGCGTACTCCTGTAAAGGTCAAAAGGCACGAGTTTCATCTTAAAAAAGTTACTTGTGGTCATTTCTAGAGCATTCTAGAAGATTGTTTAACATGTATTGAGCGCCTCCAGATGGTTCATGTATCCCTATGAAAGAGGAACTTATCCCATCAAGAGAGGAGCTACCCCATCCAAAAGAGGGGCTTATCCCATTGATGTTGGACCTGATTAACTTCCTCTAGAACATTATAAATACAGGCATTGGGCAAAGGAGGGGAGGTTGAAAGCTGAATATGAAGGGTAGATGCTATTGAAATTAGGACTTCCTTGTTGAAGCTTGTGAGGAGAGATTCCCATCCTTTCTTGTTTCATTGGGAAGTGGGTGAGCTTATCAAAGTAAAGGAAAACTCTTGCTGGACCCTGGGAGGAACTTGCACAACACCAAGGCTCAGGTTGTAATGGTTTCTTTTGTTTCCTATTAATACAAATAAGTCCATTCTTCTCAACAATTTGTTATTAATGAGTTGTTTCATACACTCCTTGGTCTGTATGTTGAATATGTTTTATTTTATGAGATATTCAGGTGCTATGTAATCGTTTGATTGTTAGTGAATGCAGGTTTCGAAGTGAAGGACGAGCTCATCCGGATCAACGAGGCTAGACTACTACAACAACGTTGGACTACAGGTAGGATCTAAAACACTTGATT